>JAWLRI010000833.1:4978028-4991749 GCA_034781795.1 Crypturellus tataupa
TGCAGCTAGAAATCAGCTCGGCGGATTCCACCCCCGCTGGCGGCAAGGAGTCTCGAGAAGCTTTTGCTCCGCGGCATTCACCGAGTAATCTTAACATTAAAAGGAAGATGCAGTTAAGTGGGCTTCTAGTCTTCATCATCTAGACAGCAAAGATCAGTATTTTTGTTTCATTTTCTTCAGCAATTTTAGTTGTTAATTGTTGGGATTTTTTATCCCCAAGAGTATGAAGATTTTTACTTTTTTTTGATGTATACTGTATCCATTTTTTTTTAATTGTTCAGTGCCAAGAATTACATTCCTTGGCATGAGACAATGCAAGTTAAACTCCTAGTCAAAGTGAGTAGCACTGGGCATTTAAAAGCTTTCTGCTGGACCAGGTGTGCTGAAAGTCTGGTCATTGGGCCTTTGGGATAGCACATAGACTGTTTAGAAGGAATATCGTGGCTTCCAGTATTCCAGCCTCTTTTTCCCCTCAAAATCTATCTGCAAAGTACTTGAAGGTCTTGAATCCCCTGGATCTTTTAGCTCTGCCTTCCAGCCTAACAAAGAAAAACTGTTTCCAAGCCTTCTTCTCCTCATATGTTCCTGAACCAGTGACAAAACAGGCAAGGATGGTTAAATGTATGAATTCACTTCTGACAGTGCATCATGAAACAGGAACTCTGCACTGATGCACTTTCGGACACTGATTTTTAGGGCTTCTATGAGGCACACATGCTGGAATCCCACAGTTTTTATTTCTTTGGGGGTTGCCACTAGGGTTGAGGGAGGACTTAAGGCTCGTCTGCCCACGTACCTGGATCCCTCTAGACTGCACGCACGCTGTCCAGCACGCCACTTGCCCAGGCAGAGGGACAACAAAGCACAGAACACACTGTTCACATCTCACAGGCCTCTATTGGTTTGCTTCAAATGCTGCTCTCTAAAGGACACAGCATAAGTAACTCATCCAATAGGCCAAAGGAGTCACAATGGCTACTTAATTATGAAACTCTTCTAGGCACTTATATATTAATTCATGGTCTAATGTGGTGTCAAGCTGAGGCGAATAAAGGTTAACATATTCTATTAGTCCCAATTGTCACAAGAATTTCATCGAACAATATGGTTCATTAAATGCTGAATCTAATAATTATGTTCGCCATAATAGAAATTATTTCTATGAACATGATCTCAATAGTTGTGATTTATTAATTTAGACATAAATTTAATTAGCAATTGATTTCAATTGAGTATTACTCCGAACAGTAAGTTTTGTTGTAAGCCACGTACTGGAAACAATATCCAAACAGAAATACGGAACTATGAGACTCCTGTTGATTTTCTGGATTCCTACTGCTGTTTCCTCTGTATAGGAACAGGACTCCTGTCAAGCACAGAAAGCCGTTTTCCACCCCCACAAAAAGAGAAAGGAAAATCCATCTCCCAACAAAAGGCTTCACAGTTAGTAGATCTCTTTTAAAAGGCATTGCTGAGTGGAAGAGAGCTCATCCTTCGCAAAATGTCCTACGGAGCCTATGTTGAGTAGCTACAGCAAGACATGACATAAAACATAACTGTGACCTTTCTTTCACGAAACACCAGTGCTAAACTCATCCTCCTGAGCTTCCTTTTCACCTTATCCACATCTCTGCCAGCATCATGTCTGATTTCCTCCTGTCGTGCCCATGCTGACTGTGCAGAGCTGCGCTGGTCTGGGATCATCCCCCAGGACATCACCCTTTGTTGTTACAGAAGTGCCACTTAAATGCTCCATAACTCAGTTTCCCCCTCTATAAAACAGGGATAAAACTGCATTCTTGGCAGAGATCTGAGAACCTTAATTCACTAATGTCTATAAACCCCTCTGAGGTTCTTACACGGAAGGCACTGTAAAAATGCAAAGTATTATCACTGATTCAAACTGACCTTCCTCTTGAAATATCACCATTTGAGCTATAATTCCAAATCCTGACTCTAACCAAGTGCTACGCTCTGGGATTAACCACATTAATGCTTAAAGCTGTTGCTCTTTTTTTCCCACCCCCCAGTGTTCACAAGCTAATGCCTGTAGGAGTCTAATCTTGGACAATTCCTTACAGAATTCCAATCCTACAGCTTTTCAGATGAAAATCACTGGTACATTTTCCTGACTTCTAACAGGAATGAGTCTCACTGCATCTACAATATTGGAGTGTTCTTTAATTATAAATATAGTATTTTCTGGATAGTCTTTCTTTTTTGAGTATATTTATCTGTGGTTGTGCATGTGCACACAAACTGTAAATCATTGTATTAAGAGTGATTACACACCCACTGACACAGAAAATTCGTGATCGGGTTGTGAGACATAAGAGGTTTACCAGATTGACTATGGAATGGCCACACATTCTGCTTTTTTTTTTTTTTTTTTTTTAACCAATCCTCCTGTCATAAACCAAGATCCTTTAACTATGGGAATCTTGCTTTGCTTCACTAGGGTAGAGAAGGTGGCATGTCAAACAGAGGTATTTTAAAATTTTACTTAAATATCTACACACAGAAGTGCTTTAGTCATTTGTAAAACACAAGGTTACAGAGTGATAGTTAAATCTTCAAAGATTCAAGCCAAATCTGGACTCAATGATGCAGGTCCAGGCTCTGATTTTAATATATGTTGGCTGTTTGATGACTCATCAAAACACTCCAAATCACAGGATGAGACTCAAAGACTCAATGTCAAAGCTGCATGTTCACTGTTTTGATCTGCTGTCAGACTCTACTTGGAGCGAGTTCCCACCACAGTCTACCGGGCCATCTCTTAACATGAGGCCTCAGCCATCACACACCAAGTGCCTGCTTGATTTAGCATCACTCCTCATCCCTGCAAAGGCTGCAGTAGCAACAGTGACTCAGCCAAGGCAGAAGGTAGCTCTACCACCCTATCCTCCCAAAGGAGTGCCAGGATGTCACAGCAGAAATATTAAAAAAAAAAAAAAAAAAAAAAAAACGAAAAAACGGGCATACTGGTGCCACTTCATTCAATCTACTGCAGAATATGTCACTCCAAGACAAGGAGGAAAGAACGAGCACACTGAGTGAAAAGCTCAACTCAGATCAAGGTTATTCTTTCTTTTTTTTTTTTCTCCTTTCTAGTACCTCTATCGCTGTGATTGCGGTTGAAGATCTTAAAGAATCAGTCCCCATGAGCCCAAACCTGAAACTCCTACTCAAGATGTGGACGTGAACTCCTGGACAAGTTTTCCATCCCTCACATCTTGGTGGGGATGCGACTGATGGACCCATTGTCCCCACACGTCCTCTAAGGTCCCTGCTACATAAAGGTGCAGCTCAACACAAAGCCATGATTTGAAACCCTGGGCAAGAAAGGCAAATTAGTCCCTGTAACAGTGCTTATTTACAGTCAGTAAGGTAACCTTTACAGGGGTTGTGCTTTGCAAATGCACCATCAGAGTGCTTCAGAAATATCTGACAAGCAGAATTTTCTCTCATGAGAAATATTACAAGAATCTCTGTTTTTCATCATCTGTTAAACTCCCTGGTGTAGAGTGCCAAGAAACATGGCATTTCAAGGAATATTCAGGGGACAAAGACATCTACACATTCTGCCCCAGCATCTTGGACTGCAAAAGTCTCATAAAAGGACAGATACAAGATGAGTGAGATTATCAGGCCAAGTAGGTCAGGACCAGCATTTATTCTCAGGCCTGTACAACACAGCACATTGAGAAAGCTTCCAAGAGGCATAAACAGAAAGGGATGTTGAGACAATGGATGCCCTAATTGGATGCCCATTCTCACAGCTTCCCTCAATTAAGGAGACTCATGGATAATTCTGCCAAGATATTGATGGACAATGTAAGCATTGGCTTGAAAACTTCTACAATTTAATGAACCAAACTCTACACAGTTGTGAATTACATCTGATCCAAAAATAAATACAGCAGAAAACAGTCCAGTGGTAGCTAAGTCAAAAAGTTACAAAATGATTAATCACTGAATCTTAACCTTTCACTGGGAATACTACAATGCAGAGCTCTTGATTTCATACATCGTCTTCATCAAGTTTTCCCAAACCTTTGAATATTTGTTATCTTCCAGAAGACTGAAAAAGCCTCTGCATTATCCCCTTAAATTAAGAAAACAGAAAGCCACCATTTGCTCCAATTAGAGAGGAGTAATTCCGTTGGTAGTCTCACGAAGTGGCTTACAATATAAATCCTGAGCCAACTGTAACCTCATCACAGCTCTGAAATGAGAGGTAACTAGTATGATTCGTGCACAGGTCAATCCACATAGGCCATACACTTTATGAAATACTTGCTGAAGGCAGTTAGAAGAGCAATAATATATTAATATGGGATCCAAACACCCTGTAGGTGTTTAATCCTCTGCATCAGTCAGCTTCATGTCCTCCTATGCCTTTACCATGCAACTGGTGGATGCTGGTAGCATATTAATGGCTTTGAGGACAGATTTACTCACTGTGCAGGCTGTTAGTCTGGAGCTGTTTCTGGCACACTGGCCTTCAAACACCTGGAGAAAGCTCTTGGGTGGCCATGTACTCTTGGATGAACCCAAGGACACGACCCTTGCTGAGACTATGCTCCAGAAACTTTCCTAATTCTCTTTGACCTTTAAGTGGCATCTTATCATAAAATCATCTCAGGACCTGGCTTTGCCTACAAATCCCATCTTCCTCTTGCAGCAGGAAATCTACAAGGGCAATCAGGGTACAGTACTTGAGTTTGGAGCAGACAATTATTAAGTGTCAAGAAAAGACAAGAGAGGAAAAATAGAGATATAGACTCTGTGTCCAGTGGTCCACTTCAATGTGAATGTTAGCTGTCAGTTGTATTGTGAACTAGATGATAGTGGAATCAGAAATGCATAGACATATCTTTCCACCATAGTTAACTAATATTTTACAGACTAAGACCTAATCGGAAGCAAAAGAGCTTATAGTACAAATAGTAAAATTCACAGAAACTCAAATATGAGGATAAAAGGGAGAAAAAGTTAGAGAACTTCCACAGTCCAAAACAACAGCAAACTCTTATTCAAAAATCTGTTGCTCATTGCAGACATTCCCAAAAGTTATTCCCAAAGCAAAATAGTTTTATTTTAGTTAAGAACAGTCAAATCCTTTGCTTCATAAGAGAAATGGGAAGGTTAACTCAGCAGCAGCATTTAAACTTGCTCTCAAATGTTTGTTAGGTAGGCATTGAAGAAAAGGATGTATAAACACAAAGTCTAGTGTAATGGTCCTGTTCCTATGACTTCTCCACATAAAAACACAGATTCACATGGATTTAACAGTACTATGTTGAGTACACCTTTGCAAAAATTTCTCTCAGTCTGCAGCATCCTTTGACCTCTGCAACTGGCTGCATAGCACATCACCATGAAGTCCAAGTGGCAAGAAGCGAAAAAGAAGGTTTGGGTTTTCCAAAGGGTGACAGCAATACTCCGACACTTGATATTCTCATTTGCACAGCTGCTTCATTTAGGGAAAAAAAAAAAAAAAAAAAAGGAAAGGAAAGGAAAGGAAAGTCATTGCCCTGACTCCTGGGAAACCTGACTGTGATGGGATTGCAGACTGCTGAGAGCAGCACCGAGACACACATTCCCCTGGGTGCACCATGACCAGCCTCGTACTGTTAGAAGAGCTGACCAGAAAGAGGACACAGCCAGGGACCTGGGGAGCATTTGTTTAAACAAGAACACCCAGCGAGCACTAATTAGCGAGCCAGCCAAACGGGAGCGCGCGAGAGGGAGTCTTCAAGGTGGTGTCTGTGCGCAGTGCCCCGGCGGACCTGGCCAGCAGCGCAGCAGTCAGAATGAATTGTGGAAGACAAAGCTGGAGGAGGCCCCAGAAACCACAGCTCCCGCAGCTGGCACGAGGTCTAGGTCCGTCTTTGCCCTGGGTGATAGAGAGAAGGAGATATCACACCAAGAGCACCAGTGCCGCAGCAGGCACTGGCTGCGTACGCTGTAAACAAAGAAAAGGACAAAACAAGATGAGCTGACAGGCAAAAGATGCCATGAGGTATCCCAAAATATACATACACATATACACACACACACACACACACATATATATGGTTTGTACCTATGCTGACATTTCCCTTGGTGAAAATATCCTCCTTTGGAACAAAGGGCTGTGTAATTAATATTTGAACTCTTCTAATATGACAGATCTTGAACTTATTTATTGACATTTAATTGGGACAGAACTGAACATCATCAAGTATTTTAAACTACAAAAAATAAAGTGTGCAGTTGGGCAGTATGATTTAAAGAAAAAAATAGGAATGCTCAGAAACCAAGCAACCTCTGGCAGTCATTTCACCTACATTTTCTCCTTCTTTCCAGAACATTTAGGAGTTCATGAACTTGGAGGTTTTTGGAAGATGTGGCTAAAAGTTGGTGTAAAATATTCCTTCCTACATACAGTACATTCACCTGGCCTACTAACTCTCTGTTCTTTGCTGCTGATATTGCATAAGGGTCTCCTAAGGTAGATGAGATAATTACTATGCCAGGCTGGATGAGATACAACCCCACAAGACCCCAATACAATCAAGTTCTCAGTTATGTGCTTAACAAAACACATGAATAGTCTCATGAACCAAAGTCTGTGAACTTAATAATAGGCTACAAGATGTGCCTTAAGGCCCCAAAGAGCCTTTAAGATGGCTGTGCAATGACATCTGAAGAAAATGCTAATGCAAAGTTACAAATTGACATTAAAAACTTCATATTTACATAAAATGCTTGCCAGTGAATGTATTTATTTCAATACACAGATTTACACACACAGAGACAGCATTGCAATTCAGTTAAAAAAATAAAAAAAAACTTTGGTAATTGTTTTTAACAAAATAAAAAATGGTTGCAGATAATGAAGGAATTGTGAATTCACATTTTTAATCCAAATGAACGCTTTTTATTCTTCCCTTGTCTAGTTCTTATGCTAAGTGTCCTTATCATATAATCACAGAAATTCTTTTCTTACTCAACATTGCCTTAAATTCTTAGTATATCATATTTTTAAGTCTCTTACAAATTTCATAAGGCTGCGTACACTTAGCAGGGCTCCATTTTCACACGTCTCTCCTCCATAAAAGCTTATTTTAAATATACAAGCCAAAGGAAAATGATTACAAAGAGTACTATCATTAGTTTAGTACAATCAGAACAATGTGTACATGAGTTTATACTACAGAGGAGCTCATATTTGAATAACACATGCACATTGTCCTCAGACAAGGAAAAAAAACTCCAACCAACCATGGAAGCCAAGTCACGAAATTTAATTAGGAAGATAAGAGGCTATTTTTTTTTAGGTTACGGAAAAAGATAATTTTAGGCAGGGAATTAGCATCTTCTAATAATCTTAGACAAAAATGATTTTGTTTTGCTTTGGTTTGCAAATTAGCTCATGATTAAAGTATCTCTTTAGTTGAGCTTCATTGTCTTTTTGTGCCTGTTTTCTGAATGCAACCCTGACCTGAATACTCTTGTAGCTCAAGTACAAGATTTGAGAGCATGAGAGGAACAATTATTATAAAGTGAAGTACTTACAGTTTTACTGCAAAATCAATGAACTTTCAAGTGATTTTTATCATATTTTGCAGCTGTTCTGTTTGCTTAGAATGATGTTTATCACATCAACAACTGTAGTACTTTTAAAGGATGCTTTCTCTAGAAACTTCCTCCACTTTTATTTCCTTGCACCACCCAATGCGGTAAATACTGCTTTTTATCTCGTGATTCTTTCGTGCCACTGAAATGATCTTTCTCCACTCTGAAGCCAGTAACTTTACTCGGGTCCTTGCTCTACCCCCTCTCACATTCCTTAAAAAAAGCACAATGCCAGGTCCTGCTCAGTGCGGATTAATTCATAGTTTTAGCAGTGCAGTTGTGTGCAACCATTCACAACACTTTTCTTACCTGTATGAATGATCTCACGTGGTCTAGGTGCTCAGGAGTCCACGTGATGCAACAGGGGCCTCTCACACAGCCAGAGGCACCATTCCTCCCACATCCAACACCACTGGCATCACTGGGAAATACGCCCTGACTGCAGTTCATCTTATTCCCAGATAAGTCTGCTTCTATATCCATCTTCCACCTCAAGAAAAGCAATCTTCTTCCCCAAAGGGGATTTCAGAAGTCAGGCCTCTGATGAAACGATCTGCTTGGTTGCATTTCCTGAACTTGACCTGTTCAGGTTCGAAGCTGCATGTTCCCAGCAATATTCACCGTGCACCTCCTGCGCATTCATAATGCTAAGAAGTCTGCAGGCTATTAACAGCTTAGTCCCACAAACCCTCCTCCCTGGAAAGATCCCTTGGCCTCTAATAAGGCCACCAGTATCATTATCCCAGTATTCTGCTGCAACAGCCCCTCGCATGCACTTACTGAACACATATCCTCTCGCTTCAGATTATTTACAGTCCAGGTTGCAACGAGATGCAACAGGGGCAAAGCAAACACGTGGGGAGGGAGAAGCTGAGCGAGAATGAGGTGACAATAAAAATCAAACAAACAAAATAAACCCAAAATATATATCAGCTGGCATGGTCTTGTAGGCACTGCAGCAGAAGAGAGTTTATTCATGAGCTATACCCAGCAGCACTGTATAATAAAATTATATTTCATACATCTACCAGTACATAAAATTAATGCAGCTGTGTAATTCCTATTACACTTCCTTGTGTAATTCCATATCACTCCTATTTCCTTTCTGTTTAAATCAATAGAAATTTAATTTTACTTAACTGCTTACTGATCACCAGTAAAACCTTTGCCTTTTTTAACATGACTTATTTGTTTTATCAGAGCAAATACAAAGCTGCATTCATGCTGTTTCAGAGTGCAAGTAACTGGCACTCACCCCTACTTTTAAATCACTTTCACTGCCCTTCCAGACCACGTCTCACCCAAGCACAGACTATGCAAGTCTGACAGTGCACCATCCCAATGCTCAAATACAGTTTAGATGGTGATTAAATTAGTGCCAGCTGTGCTACCTGCCCAGCTAGGTGCCCTTCGCTATGGCAAACAAAACGAAACCACATCAGCTAAAACACAAGTGAGAGCAGTAATCACAGCCCAGCAAATTGATCGTATGTCTGAGTCCAGAGAGGAGAGAGAGACTTTACATACATAAGGTATGAAAACTCCTATAAACTACATTAAGCTCAGAAAAAAAAAATATATTATTTTGGGAAGTTTATTTTCATCAACACCAGCACGTGGGCATTTATTTAATGGCTCAAAACCTGAGGCTCTTGAAACATCTATCATCTGTCTTCTAATCCAAACGAATGATAGCATTTCCCTTATACCTTTCCCCTGTGGCTGGATAAGTGGTCTTTATTTAAATTTGTCTAGTTACAGCCTTGAAATCAATTTTATTTTCCAACCTTGTGCCATATTCCATCTAGCATTTTGTATTTTCTTTTTCTCTCTCTTTTTCAGAACAATTCTTAATTGAATTTAACAAGTGAAAAACCTAGACAGGAATATAA
Organism: Crypturellus tataupa; assembly: GCA_034781795.1. Lineage (NCBI taxonomy): Eukaryota > Metazoa > Chordata > Aves > Tinamiformes > Tinamidae > Crypturellus > Crypturellus tataupa. The sequence goes on from JAWLRI010000833.1 coordinate 4,987,547, forward strand.
AACATCCCAGTGGCTTGTTTCTACAATGATATCAAACCAGATACAAAGAAGTTTGGATCCTTTGAGTGCAGATCTCACTATTCCAAATGCAAAAAAAAAAAAAAAAAAAAAAAAAGAAAAAAAAAAGGTTTAATAACAAATTATGCAATAATATAGGAACTTCTATAAAGGTACACATTTTGATAAAAATAGAGAAAATGGGTATTTTGATGAAAATAGCAAAAAATATGTATGTGGATCGTGGTGACAATTTCACCAGAAAAAAAAATCACAACAAAAGCTTAAAAACTTTCACTTGCAAAGTTTTCACTTATTTATGAATTGCTTTAGATTTTTATTTCAAGTCCTTTTTTATGTTACTTTAACCCACTTATATTTACTCTATTATGTCAATACTTAGAATCTACAAGGCACACTAAATATTGAATTATGCTTGGAGATTTTTGTATTTTACTGTAAAAATGTTGTGACAGTTGCTACTTAATCCTCCCTGAACAGAATCTTCTTTTCTACTGCTTGAGTGCCTTAATATTATTTGGCACTAACACAGATCAGCTCTTTAATAATTCTTACAAAGAAAAGTTATAGTACTTCAATATTTATATTATTTCAGATTAGTAGAAACACTGGGTATGTCACAAAAAATATAAAGGTAGATAGAAAAGGAAATTTTTCCTTCTGACAATGATTCTAAATGAAAGTAAGATGTACTGTGAAAATTAGAGATTGGCAACATTTGGTAAACTTCATAGATTTTAGCAATAGACAAGGGCTAGCATTAGCACTTACTTTCATTTCTTACATACCATCTGAATTTCTATTATTTCCTGTTTTGAATCCAAAAGCCATGATTAAACTGGAGCACGTCTTACAGCACAACCTGCAATATTTTCCAGTGACAGAGAAACTACTTCAGCCCCTACATTGTTCCAGCAGTTAATTATCCTCCCTGATAAAAATGCGTCTTATACTTAGTCTAAATTTGTCAAGCTTCACTTTTCATCCCTGGACTTTTTTTTAGATCTTTTTGTCAGCGTTAGAATTTTTTTCCCTCCTGCAGGTGTTTTTATCACTCTTAAACTTCTCTTTGATTAACAAAATATGTCGAGAGCCTTGACTTCTGCATTCCAAAGCAGGTTTCCATTCAGACAATTGCTTCTGTCACTCTTCCTCAAACCCTTTATCCTCTTTCTCCTCTTTCCTAAAGCTTCTTGGAAGTGCAGCCCCCAAACCAGACACAGTGGTAATCGCTCCCTCTAAAAACCTTGGCCTCTTTCAACATCAAAGGGCCGTTCTTCTTGCCACTCTGTTGCCTGCTTGCCCATCTGTATCCACAATTTCTTTGCTAGGGCTTCAGCTGATGTAGTCTCAGGTAACATGATTTTGGTCACTAGAAGAGGCAGGTAAAAAGAAATGGAAGGAAAGAGAGGCAAGTCTGCGTACTTAATTTCCACTGCTACCTTCAACTTAGCTGTAAACAGGTGCAGTTTTCTGCAACTTTGAGGCTTATTTCCTTAGTACCGATGACGGTGCCATGGAAGGAGTCAGAACGGACCTGCACCTCCCCAAGCAGGCCAGCATCTCAGTCATCCCCCAAGCCTATTTTAGATAAACAGTATAAAGCATATGATCAAAGTCAGCAGGAAAATACTAGATATAGACAGTGTATGGCTCTTGTAATGAGGGCACAACTTGGGAAAGCCTGTTATCTGGCACAAATTTTAGAATGAAGTGCTTATTTGAGCTTGTTGCAGCACAAAAGCTCTAAAGAACATTAAGGAGGAAAATGACAATGAAAACAGTTGCCTTTGCAACATTACCTGCTCTCAGCTGAGCTAATACCCTCTGTGGTTTTGCAAAGCATTAGGCAAGAAAAAATCCAGCAGCAAGTAAAGGGCCCTCAGGGTCTGCGTCAGAAATTCATACTAAAACAGCATTATAATTCCCTCTACAGAAGCTTTTAGAAAACAGGAAAGTATTCAAGTTACTTACAACTTTAATGGATTGTTTGTCTTTCCTAAGGAATAGATTTCAGGGATGAAAGCAAGCCCTGCACAAGCTGTACCACAGGACTCAGTGGCTGTGAGCTTGGTTTGCATCCTCCACAGATGCTGCTGCTAGCCTGGATGCAAACTCAGAACTGAACCAACACCTTCACGGGATGCCAGGGGATGTAGCAATACAATCTCTGGGAGCAGTCTTGAAAATCTACATCCTCTCCAAACCACTTGCGCGTATTAAAGAATCAGTGATGCTTTTTACGTGAATGTACACCAGTTTTGTCATTCGCAAGCATTTGAATATCTTGAATCAGGTTCCCTTGTATAATAAGATTTCCTTAAAACTCATGAGAGCCTTTACAGTTGATATACTTGAAAATGAACTAATGCATATAATGAATATTTTTTTAGATCCTCAAGGCCTGTACAACAAATTAAATAAACTATCACATGAACTTTCCTGTCTACACTATTTTGTGCCACCCTGACTATACACAAAGGTGCTGGATCGCCTTTATTTGCCATGGAAGATGGTGGCGAACCATGATGGTGGATATTTGAAATGTTAAGGAAGGCAAACTCTAGGTTAGTAATACATTTATACTATATGGCATAAACGCCTTAGGAGAGGGGAAAATTCTACTGTTTTCTGGCAATTGCAGCCTACCCAAAGGACAATACTTCTGAAAGCACAATGTTTAGCGCAGTCATAAAGCACATCTTAAAAACCCAAACCCCTGAGTTTCAGTGCTTAAAAAAAGATGGCAGCTTGACAGACTGACAGCAGCCGTGTCAGCTCTCCTAGCACTTCTGCCAAAGCACCTCAACCTTGACCTGAGGAGAAAAACACTGAGGGTTTGACTGGGATTTCGTGCCCATTCTCTCTGGCATCTCTGCTGAGATGGCCAACAAGGGGGCCAATTAGCGCCTGCTTCTGAGGATCTTTCTCTTTGCCATGTGGAATGACACCTGTCCACTGGAATGGAGACATGCTAATCCACTGCATGCCAGCACCTGGACAGCCACTGCAAGCATTGCCCCTCCTGGGGACTCCAGAAACGCAGCAGCTTTAGTCATTGCCCCAGCAGGACAAGGCACATCTTGCTTTCCCCAGAAGCAGCCCTTTCTTTGTTATAACAGCAGTCCTGTGTTAAGGATTTCACTTAAAAGGTAATTCTTGCTATTCAAGCTCCTGTAGACATAAGGGCATTTTTGCTGAGCAACCGATTAAGAAGCCATCAGAAAACTGTATCAAGGCAGAAGGAGATGGAGAGACACAGCTTCAGCCTTTTCTGTTGAAAGAGGGAAAATGCAATTGCCCCTGCTGGGCTCTTCTCCTCCTGGGTGCTCCCACACAAGAGATAAATGGCAAATGTCTTAGGTTTTTCTTTGTTCTTCACTACAACAGCATCTGCCCCATTTTTTGTAGAAGCTCCCTCGGTAGGAGGTGGATGGGTTTAAGCACTCTGGCCCAAGACATGCGACATTGTTCCAGAAGGTCATTGACTGCTCTAGTGGCAAGGGGAGTAACTGCCACTGTAGTATGTGTAGACACAGGTCTCTTGAACCTAGCCACTATGAAAGTCATCACACCTTAATTAATCATCTAGCAGTTCTGTTGGACTGGGTGCCCATTTGTACTGTAAGCTGTTTAAATATTCCTCAATGGAATGAGTAAATTTATTACCCATTTAATTAAAACAATTATTAATACATTTTAATTATTGATAAATTTTGTAATAAATAAAAATAATTGTTTTTTATAAATTTCATTTTATTCAGCTTCACTTTGCCAGACATGCAAAAAATCAATGTAAAAGCCATTCTCTTTCAAATCAGACATCACCCTCTAGTTCATCTGTCACCAAGTCAGGCTTGCTAACGTCTCTAAGGGTGTCATCTGCCTAGAGTTTTCTGTCACTCTTTGTCATTCCAGGTGCACTTCCTGACAATTTTTTTAGATGCTTGTCCAGAGTCTCCTCCAGGAATCTAGAAGGGCCATGAAGATTGCATCAAGGACTTGATTAAACAACAGATAACATGCATGTCCAGCATACTAACCTCATTTGCAAGCTCTCACAGAAAATGATTGACAGCAGATGCCCTAAGCAAAACTGCTGTTTAAAAAGTCATAGAATCATAGAATCATAGAATCATAGAATGCCTAAGGTTGGAAGGGACCTCTAGAGGTCATCTAGTCCAA
>JAWLRI010000833.1:4991849-5153828 GCA_034781795.1 Crypturellus tataupa
TGGGGGACCCCACTCAACACAGGCCTCCAACTAGACTCCGCACCACTGATCACCACCCTCTGAGCTCTGCCATACAGTCCTTTTCAGTCCAGCTACATTAGTCTCTTCACATAGCAGAAGTCAGTAAACTGCTATCAAAACCAAGTCTGTGACTGATAATACTGAACTCTTCATTACCTCAAGTGTTGCTGCAAGTAATACCATGAGTTTGGATGCTACCATTCAATATCTAGGCTTGTTATTATAAATATTCAACTTATGTCATGATGACAACAAACAGCTTTGCAGCCAAGCTGAAAAGGGTGAACTGCAAATAGGCCTAGGTTAGAGCAGAGACAGTGCCCTATTTATGTAAAGTGACTTTGTAGTCTGGCACTGGGACAGTTTGGTGGAATACCCTGCATTCTGTGCAGCCAGACAAAAGTGATTGCTTGTTAGCAGAAGCTATTCTAAGCAAACAGAAAAATTGGATCATGGAGGGAAAAACTCTCCTGTCAGATGATGGTCTTCTTGTGGTCTTGTCTCAGATTTCTAATACTTTAGTAAGGTTCAAACCTCATCAGAGGTTTGTTTTAATCTTGTAACAGTTGATTGAATTGGAGAAGACACCACAGAGTAACTGCGACATTACAGTTCATATGACTCATTGGAACGGAGATTTGTCCTGGCCTCTTCTCCTAAAAGCTGACTTCCCTCCCCTCAAGACATGGCTGCATGAGGCACTGGCTGTGCTTTGCACCAGCAGCAGAACTGCTAATCGCTCACCCAGGTTGTGCTGCCTGGAGTCACAGCACACCCTTCGGGCTCCCTCATCCACTTCATATTTCATAGTAATTAACAAAAAGTTGCTAATGAATTAAGTAATAATGGGAAAAATTACTTCCCAGCACTATGGACATGTTGATTCACATGAGCTCAGCACAGAGAGTTAAGTGAAGAGCACAGGACAGCACAGCATGTCTGTGGTCCAACAGGGAGCTGAACCTTTCTATCAGCAGGGTGCATTTGGAAAGCCATAGGGAACAGATCATACACAGAGGAATTATTGATAACCAATAGGGAGCAGAACTAATAGAAATCAGTGCCAGAAGAGAGGAGAACGAACTAGCCTTGCCTCATTAGCAAACAATTAAAATGCCCATCCATCCCTTCTCATTCATAAAAAAGAGAACAAAATTAATTTTCTGGAGGCTTGAGGCGGGGGAAAGGAAATAGTGGCATTTTTGTTTGTTTTGTTTTATTTTGTTTTTTAGGGAAAGGCAAGCACTCATACAGGCCTGCAATGAACCGGGTGGAACTGTTCAATCCTATTCCAGCAAGAAGGTCCCCTGATAGCATGCATATGGTTGAGAATAAAATTTAGATCTGAAACTGAAATCTTCCTGCCCTATCCTGCTTAAGAAAGAAGAGCAGTGTGTACTAAGGATCTTTCGGTAACCATTAACAGAAAATCGTTAAAATATTCTCCTTTCCATTCTCATCAGCCATTCCTATTGCCTCTAAGAAGAAGGTTGTTTCTGTCTAATCAGTTGAATTTCACGGTGTGGTTTCCTTCTTCTGGTTCACTAAAGTTACATCAGTTTTGTGAACTGCTACTCTGGACTACAATCAGGATCATTTCCCCTTAGCTTTTAGATAACTTGGAACAGGATCATGACAAATAGAAACGACATATAGAATTTACATACTTACATGAGGTTTAGACCAGAGTTTGGTTTGGTTTCATTAAACTGGTCTAACCAATTCCCTCTATAAACAGAACCGCTAAAAGCCGCAGGCAAGCTCTGATGAAGTTACCTGCGAGGGTTTAAAATACGTTGTTCCCCCTCTTCTGGCCTTCTATCTCTTCCATCCAAAGTTCTTGAGCGTACATGAGAGGTGCAGAGCAAGACATCTGCCACCCCTTAGCTACTGCAACTCACAATGTGGCATCTCTGATGAAAACAGACAGGCACTAATGTGTAGGATATACAGTGGCAGATGAAGAATGGGTACGTGGTGCAGGTGAGTTATGACCTGAAGTCAGCATTCTTTTAAATTGTTCTTCTTTTTATTTAGCCTGCCAAACACAATATCTCCCAGGAAGTACTGAGACTCGTCTAGCAGGAATCTTCCTTTGCAAAGCATCCTGTAAACTGTGAGGGACCTGACAAGGCAGAAGAGCAGTTCTATGTCATTGTCCACATAAGCTATGGCCTGAAGAGCTGTTTCTCCCAACCTGATCCAGTGCATTTTTGAAGTAATTTTTAATTACCACATCACTATGTGTTTTGATTACCTTACATTATCCTGTTCAGTACCCTCTGCTCTGAAGAATGCAAGTGCAAGGCATAGCATAAAGTCTTCTGAAAAATCAGCTTCTCGTGTATGCATCAGACTCATTTCTTCAGGTACAGGGCAGGGTATGTGCTAGCTATAACACAGGTCCTCCATGCAGCTCAAGACACGTGACACTGCTCCCTTTGCCAGCTTTCCCACCAAATTACTGCCAGTTAATGTGCATGTACGACTCAAAAGTGGAGTCATATCCATCAGCAGCATCCGTACGGTGACTCAGAAAAACCTTTTGTTGGTCCAGCGGCAGAGTTTTGTCAGCTCTGGGGTCATCCTCAATTCCCACTCTGATCTTACCAAACAACCAGCCTGTACTTGGCCAGCATAATCCCCACCGTTGCTGGAAAGGGCACAGCAGAGCCCCACAAGCTCTGAGCTGCACTCGCTGATGCCTCATCCAGGACAGCAGTGGCTCCTACCTGCCCCTCGCCTCTAATTGCCCACTCTGCAACTAGGAGTAAAAACCACAGAGCACAGAAGGAGCAGCCCTTGAACAGCTACAATTCGCGGGACAATGTAAGAAAAGCCGAGCCAATGTCAGTTTGCTGTACTATGCTGGGCTATAAATGGTAACAGTTCAAGGGCTGGTGGGCGATTGCTGCTCCAGAGGCAGCACTGTCAGAAGAAGGAAGCCCAGGGGAAGGCGGCTCTTTGGGAGCAAGGGGGTTGGGGCGGTTGGCACTTCAGGCATGCCAGTATAATCTGAAGTCATGAGTGAGTCAACACCTCCGCTGAAGTGATGTGTCTGACCAAAGATTGCAGTCTGCCCCTGAGGAGGTCACTGGAGAGAAGGTGAAGATAAAACACACAAAACAGGCATCTGAAATAGCGGTCTCACGGGCCTTATTCATGCAAGCATTCCCCGAAGAGCTGACTGCCACTTGAGTGAGGACAACGTGCATGAGCAAGAGAGGCCGAGTTATTTAAGGCCCTGGATTCATTTCAGTAAGCAGGTAAACACTCAAGCAGTTGGCAGAGCTGCATTACTGCACAACATTGCCTGAGGTCTTACCTCAGTTTTGCGATCCATAAAATGGGGACACTATTTCACAGAAACACAGCTGAGGCTGGTATTTGGTAAAGGATTTCAAGAATCACAAAACACTAGATGCCACTCAATTGCAGAATGTTATTTAATATGACACTGTTAGCAGGTAGCAAAAAATACAGGTCTTAATGAAATTGTTAGGGCTGTTTCTATGCAAAGGCAATGCAGGCAACTGCCTGTGGCAACAGACTGTGAGGGTCAGTGAAACAGGCAAACAAGGGCAGCATAGACTTGGCTATGTCAGATCCCCAGAAAGCCAGACCAGCTGTTTCTGCCTCCAAGAGAAATATCTCAATGTCCACAGCAGTAGCTACTGCTGGGGAGGGGAAGAAGGTTTCCCCCCTGGAGCAGCCACCGCTCCTCCCGAACGCTGGGCAAAGGACCCCATCCCCCGGACCAGCCCTGAGCTGCCCTTCCTCCTGTCTGTCTCCCACCAGGGCAGCCTGCTCCTGGCTGCTCACATTATGGGCATTAAAATTCAACTTTGCCTACATTGCTAAGAGACCTTGAACCAAACTTACATGCAAGGACTTCCTATGTGAGCAGTGCTACTCATGCGAGCCACCCGTGAAAGCAAAAAAAGTGATCCACATAACAGAAAGCTACTACTCTGAGTAAGGATTATAGAATAGGGTGCACAGATCATCCGTTATGGCCTGAACAGTAAGCATTTATGCATTATCAGAAATATGCATGAGAAGAATTTGCAATTTAGGGCCTTTATCCAGCAAGCCATGCTGGCAGACCAGTAAAAGGGTTTGGCCATAGTACAATGAACGATAACAGTAAACAATAGGAGAGAAGAGAGTCATGACTGCAAGACCATCTGGTTGTTTCCATTTGCTATGTACACATCTTGCTAGTCCTGCAGTTAGAAAGAGAGACAGCGAGAATAGTTGAATCACTGAGTTAGCGGTGAAGAGATGGTGTTTGTGTCTCATGCACCAATATTGACACCATTAGTTATCGTATGACTTGAGATACTGGTTTCAGAGAAAGCCTGAGGTATGGACATTTCTATCCAGAAATATATCAGTATGCAAAATGATTTGATTCATGCAACAACTTTGTTATTAGATTTTTGATATGCTGTTATTTCATGGATGAGTGTTCTTCCTCAATCTCTAACATTTCTTAAGAGTTCTTAATTCCTTCACAAGGATCACTAGCACTCAGATGGTTAGGCCCATAACTGGCCTTCTAGGTACGGGAACAGAAGAATAAACTGCAATAAAATGAGGACAAGTGTATGCTCTTTGTTAGGACACATGAAGGACACCCAATTACTTGCAATTAGTCAATATAGATCAATAACAGATTTGTCCGTAGCAAATCTTCACTAAGCTTCCAAAACAATGAAAAGAAAACAGATTAGGCAGATGCATCTTGTTCTGTGCTCTACCTGCAACCAGATGTGGGCTTTACTAAACCACATGTGGGAGTGAAAACAGAGCCAAGGGCCCTTCTCAGAGAATCACCTGCCACTTGACCATATGGTTTCAACCTTGGAGTTAGGTAGCAAGGGCATTTCAGGCTTTTGCAATCACTCAGATAGCTGACCAAGCAGGAGACATGCTCAAAGATATTGTGAACTGTCCAGGAGGGGCAGAATCATGTCTGGAAGTTGAGAATGGCATCTGTCTCTGACGAAGAGGAAATATTAGATTTGAGCATCTCCTCACTCAAATTAGCATGGTTTGGTAATAGCTCCATAAAGGTCAAGAGTACAAAGCTGCAGTGAATAGAAGACTCAGGTCTGACTTTTGCTTTGAGCATCCTCCATCTGAGTGCTGACAAGGCTACTTCCCAGTTTAGGTACCCAGAAAACTTCTTCTAATCTGGAAAGAGAAGGGAGAGGAGACCTTGCACTGCTCAGAAGATAAATCCCATTTTCCCCACTACTATCTTAGCAGACAGGAGGATGCAAAACAGACTGCCAGAGGGCTCAAGGGGCTTTCTTTCCTGCCGTTCATTTTTCATCACCAATCCTGAACAGACCCCAAAACTCAGACTAATTAAAGACAAATAATTAAGCACATTCAGACTGGGAAGGTTGGCAGACTCCCTCTGCATTGTGAGACCACCTTGGCACTTAAATGGTTAGGGACTATATCCCACAACATCATGCTCATCTCATTGTGGTAGAGAGCTCTTGAGAATGTTATTAGCTGGGTGTTCGCCTTGCCGTTTTTCCACATGAGGCAGATGGGTAATTACGAAGCTAATAGTCTGATTGAGAGAAATCAGATGCAGTGGTTTGCCCAATTAGATGATACATTAGCTTCCTTCTTTGTAAGCAGCTAATGTGTGAAGCAAAGTGGTATTTTTGAGGGTCAGAATCCTTAAACAAGTGCCGAGTTGCAGATTATTGTGTCTCTCTTTTTTTTTTTTCTAATGGAGGAAAAGTGCTAAGTCTTCATTACTAAAAGCATAGAAAATGCAAATCAGGCTCTGAAACAAAAGAGTGAAGGGACAGGCGAGAATATTTGGTGTCCAATGTGTCAACCTACAACATCAATTACATTGAAATGCAATGCATGGGAGCCTAATCAAGGATAGTATAATTGTAATAATTGCATGCTTTTGTTGGAGAGCTGCTGCCATTGTTATTGTCAACCATTTGTTTTTCTCTATTGTTTAAGGGGAGAGTATTTAAAATACATATATACGTGTGTGCATATATAACTGTATATAAATGACTGAAGAACTGCCTAGTTAGAAGTTTGGGTTACTGCATGCACACTTTCCGCGAAGTCTTTCCTAGTTCTGTTCTTCAGATGATGGAAAATCAAGAGCCTGAACTCCATGAAGACAGGTGACGCCCAAAACTGAGAAATGGACATTAGCTTACAGACCGTGCCAGGCAATGAGAGTTACTTTTCCTTTTGCTGACGTGTCCCCTGGTGCAAGAGAGGTGAGTTACTCTCGGTGACTGGCAAGTCGCGAGGTGAGCCAGTAGTAAATCATCCAAACAACCCCCAAGACACCTCCAGTCTGCTGTCTTACTTCAGGAAAAAAAGGGAAGAGGTCAAAATAAACAGTTTCTGTCTTGTTATATTTCCTCCAGAGCTGCAGTCTGTTTCTGCCATTTAAACGGCTTTTACAAATATACAATCTCAACTAAGGCATTCAAGATAAATTAACACAAAGCGGAGCACTGAGTGAGAAAAAGAAAAATGACAGCAGGAATTTACTTAGGATCTAATTAATGAAGAAAGAGGGAGTAAGAGCCTCCTGCAAATAAACCAGAGATATTTTCCTGTATCTTGAAGTTGGGCTGCAAATTCTTCTTACGGCAAAGCGCTCAACATTCAGATCAAATAAGAGGTTTATTTTCTCGCATCAGTTGGGCTTGCCAATAGGTTGAAACAGAGGCACAATAGAAACAGGCTAAAACATTTAACATAGCTGTTAAATCTCATTCTCCACAGCTAAAAAAGAACAATGCTGAACCATCTTTACTGAGAATATGCTCTCAGCCATAGGAGGCTTTTCATGTATCTCTAACAATCCTGTACATACTCCAAAACTCACACTAATTAAAAGCAAATAATCAAATACATTCAATTTGAAAAGTTGGCAAACTCACTTGTATTATTGTGTTAGCACCTTGGCACCAAAATGATCACATCGAACTAATCTCATTGTGCAGGAGAGCTCTTGAGCATGTTATTCAGTAGGTCTGCTCCCTGCCCCCTCCTCCCAGACCCACTGCATCCTCCTACACCACCAGCCCTCTTCTTTAACTATATCAACAATATAAAGCATAAGCAAGGAAAACCAAACCAGAATTATGTTTTCATCATATTCACTCAAAGGTGACCAGAATTTGTGCCACTTTTTACAGAGATTTTTTTTCATCTTGGTTTCAGTTCACCTCCACATATACAGCTGGTAAACTTGAGAGCTGTTTTAAAATAAGCTAAGCAGACTGCATTTGTTTCTCATTAACTCCCCAGTATAACACTGCTATGCTTTTTCACAGAGTGCTCAGCAATGTGCATAATGTAAATGCAATACATAGGAGACTACAAGAGGTTGGCAGCATTTGACCGACCAGATGAAGAAACACAGAAGGAAGGATCTTGGGATCTCTTCTCCTTGGAAATTTTGCTTTACAGGTAAAATTTATTTTCAGTTGCTGTGGCATAAAAGCCAAGCTGTCTTCACTAGCAACGGCATAATACAAACTAAAAAAAAACAGTCTTTTTCATACATTCTGCAGAAGAAAGCTTCTCTTTTTTGGCAGGCTTGATTTATACAGAGAAAAACTTCTCTGTAATGATGCTTGTAAAAACATGCCTGGCATGAATTTTCACTTTTTTCAATGGAATAAACCATTCTTAATAAAAGACCATTGTTTTCCAAAGGAAAATAGATATATTGTAGGTTTAGAATGGATGAGATTATAGACGTGCCAGTAGTTTTATAGCTGAAAACGATTGCATAGGAGGGCTTATACATATAACATTAGCAAATCATTAGGTCTCTCTGGGGACTATGTGTTGAGACTGCAAGGTCTTTCACACCAGCCCTCAGTGCGCATCCCCCTGAAACTAATGACTGAGATCACACAGATGCCTGCTGGTGTGCTATGAAGAAGTATCAGTTTAATTTTCTGCAAGCGTCTGGGAGGAATTTTCCCCAAATAGTTCAACAAATCAAGATTGAACAAACTTTCATCAACAAAGTAATATTCTGGTGTTTCCAGTCACTATATTTTTTACATCTGCAATGTGCACCAGAGTAGCTATGATGTAGGGCCAGGTATGACCAATAGCAAGAGCAGATATGACCATTCAGCAGTAGCTTTTCTGACTTCAGGGAAAGAGAGGCTGGAATCTGTGTTTTTCTACCTCCAAAGTCCTGTACGGGACAAAGAGGAGCATTATCCTTTGGCAGAAAGTATTTTACTGAGGTCGTGTGTCTGCACTTCAACATGCATTTGTTTTTTAAATATATGGCCTGCTGTCTGTAACATCTGCCATTGCTGTCCTGGTTTTGCATTTTTGCCCAGGTCCCAAAACTTCTGAGAAAGCAAGCTCTGACCCTTTCACACTGAAAAGAGCAGGTAGTTAAATGTGGGTGTTGAGATAAACGTGTATTTTCTTAATTTCATAACATTTATTAGGTAAGATGACATTAAAATTAGGGCAGGTGTTCATGCAGCAGAAATGCACTTCCAAACATAATATAATATTTTGTTAAAAAAGAGGCAAAAAGAGACAGAGAAGGACCATCCTGATAAGCCCAGGGAGGCTGTCACTAGGCAAAGACATCAATACAATAAGATTTTACACTAAGAGAGTCTTAACCAGGGAGGAAGGTATGTTAGAGAGTCCAATTAATTGTGACCTTCAAGACAGTTAGTTCCTAATTGCACATTTTGCTCTTCAAAATCAAATAATGATGGGAACCCACACAGCAGAAACTCTTACAACAATAAAAAAAACCTGCTGGAGAGTTGGTCCCCCTGAATATCCATGAATTTCACAGGGGTGTCTTTGTAGCTTCCTGCATCACCCTGCATGCTCCATCCTTGCTGCAGGCACAGAGGACTGCCCAGAGCCTGCAGACAGACCCATGCCTTCTGGCCTCACGAACATAAAGACAAACCTGCTGTAGAGCAGAGCAGCACAGTGAAGAAACCTTCCACTGTTTCTCTAACCTGAGTCTTAAAATGCTCAAGAGTCTTCCTGTTGACTTCAGCAGATTTTAAATCGGGCATATATATAGTTAGGGCAAAAGCCACATATTGATGTTATTTACATTATCTATTACTGGATATGCATAGTGCAATATTTTGTTCATAAAGTTTGCAGCAAAAAGCTGTTTCTTGATACTCAACAAATAAATAGTTACTTGGCTAGGCAACTTATGTTTTAGTTGTTCTTGATTTTCTGTCTGCCGTGAAGAAAAGCTAATCAGCTAACTCAAGGAGTGTCATCAGCATCAGCACAGACCACTCTTGGGCAGTCCTTGCTCTCTGCAGAGAGGACTCCCATTGACACCACCAGCAGGAATGCCTGTAGGCATATGGCCCCTCTCACATCAATATCAGTTTATAGCTTGACATATGGATGGATAGATTGAAATAAATATGACAAACTAAGTCATACAAAGAAAAACATGTACACACAATCACACTCGAACAGATGCCTTGGCTGAAATAGGTGATTTTAGAGGAACACATTGTCGAACTGAGAATGGAAAATTTTATCTAAAACTTACAGTAGCAAAACACACTTTTGTAAGCAAAACTGAAAGACGGTTCAGATAAATTCCTTAGAGAATGATAAGAAAAGGTACTGGTGAAGAAGTTGCTGTTGAACTTGTTGCAGATTTAACAGCAAATCTAACAGGGTACTTTCCTGCCTCCAGCTGGAACAGAAAGGTTTTTAAAGCAGCTCCATAGCATGGAAGAGATGGAGAAGATGGATTTCTCTGAGGCATTCAAACAGGCTGATGCAAACGCTTCACTCTTGTTTGTGGTTTAATGCATTACCCCAGAGATCTGCATGTGAAATCTGGACTTCAGGAAGAAAATCCTCATTTAGCAAAGAAAGCGCTGCAGTAACTATGTGTGAAAGCTCTTCCTGCACTGTTTTCTGCTTGCCATATGGCCAGCTTCATCTACATTAGTAGCAACTACTGAGCAAAGCCTCAGCGTTTTGAAAGAGAGCGAGACAGAGAGAAGTGCAGCGGCCTCGTTCAGCAGGCGTGACCTCAGCAGCACCCGTTTGCCTGTTTGCGCCGATACTTTACCTTTGTTTGATATTATGTGTTATAAAAGCACAGGCTTGTGCTCTCTCACTGGGCACAGGGGCATTCATTTTACCTGTCCTAATAGCCACAGTAGCATTAGTCTCAGAAATTGTGTGTATTTATGTACTTCAGAGACCTTGCTGTCTTGTTCTTAATTTCAAACCATTTAAACCATTCCAGTGTCTGCAGTTCCAGGGTTTAGTTACAATCAGCAGAAGTATCAAGGTCCTCCTACAAATTCATTGATTTCAGGAACTCACCCAAATCTAATTCCTGTTGTGCACATCTACACCCTTAAAGCCTTAGGAGGAGGAGAATCCACCCGGCCTCGCATGCCAATAAATAAATAAATAAGCAGTCCTCCCTGGTGCTTGGCCTTGAAATGCAGGGGAAGAAAAGAGGCCTTCAGGTCACCTGGGGATGTAGATCTGAACCATTCACAGAGAAACAGCGCAACACGAAAAGTTCTCAACAGAAAGTAGGGGGCTTCGTGTATTTTTTACCTCCCTTGTTTCCAGGGATTCACCATCTGCTTAGCTGCATCCAAGCCTCCCCTGGCTCTCACATTCTGTCTGCTGTACACACCGTCCTTTAGCAGAAGGACTCCTTGGCCAGAGTCTTTCAGGAATTCAACTTTCACCTTGCAACGAGCCCTGAAACAAAATGCGTCACATTCGGTCTGTTGTTTTGCATTGCTTTTTCTTTATTTTTCACTAGTTGTTGAAGCTGCTGATATATCTGCGTGTGAGCTCTCTTTGCTTCAGCCCTCACTGTTCCTCGTTGTTATCGCGCAGGGAACGTGGGCGCCCTGCGCATGCTGCAGCAGAGCCTGTTGGCAAAGAGAAGCCCTGGATGTAACAGCTGGAGCTCTGGAAGTTCACTAACACATCAGGAGGAAGAGGGAACACTTACTAGACAGCTTTTTGCTGTCTATAAGTGAATGCCATACTTATTGAAAGAGTCAAACCAAAGGAAATCAAAATATGATTTATTCAGAGGGTAGGTAATTCCAGACTGAGGCGATCATGACTGAAACTGCCCTGCAGAAGCACACTCTTTCCTGAGCTACAGGAACCAACTTAAATGCTCCCATCTTTTGGATAATTTTCCTAAATTTCACATTTTTGTTAGTGCTAATGGGAGTTCTGGTGCAGACAAGACATTCATCACTGCCAACATTTTTATTATTATTTCTTCTGCTCTTACCATTTCCCGGTTAGGATGACATCATTTTGCTTATCCATTGCCTTCACTGCTGGGAGCTGTGCTTGGATCTATTTCATAACAGGAGGAAATTTTTACAGAGAAAAAATGCATAAGAAGTTTCTGCTGCAATATCTGCTGCCCCCTCCCCGCCCCTTGGCCTTTCTGTTGAGAGCATCCTCAAAGACAGTAGCTAAAGTCATGTGCAGATTAGAAATTCAGCAGAGACCACCCATTCATTCTCCTGCCTCAGTGAATAACCTTCAGATGGTGTAACAAATTTCAGGCTCAGGAGAAGGCTAAACCTGCAGTGCAGAAGTGATTGGTTCCATAGCCCATTTCCTAACCATTTAAGTCCTCAGAAAAGTAAAAAGAAACTCTTTGATTGAGTGTGAATATTCCCTCTAAAAGTTAAACAAAGATGGTAAACTTGTATATGAAAATCAACCAAAACTAGCACTTGTGCTATCCATATTGCCAATAATTATATTTAGTATGGTATATGCAGAATTTCAGTTTTAAGCTGGGAAGAAAAAAAAAAAAATGCCAAGGTGAAGAAACAACTATATTCGGTAAGCACTGAAGCCTGGTAAATATTCCATTTTTAAAAGCATCCACTTCTGTTTTGTTCACTGAATTATTGGGCTGACCTTAAATTAGAGATCTGGATGGAGCTGAATTGAATATTGTGAAGATGAGTATAATTACCTTGCTTTCCTTTAGTCTAATTCATTTTTATTTTTTTCATTCTTCCTCTGTGTGACAAAATGAGTGTCGGAGTGCTTGTGGATTTATACTCACTATAACGGGGAGCAGAACCGATAGGCCAGGCAGTGGCACAAGGAAAGATAAACCTGCATTGCGGTCAGGAGTGTGATGGCACAACCCTTCTGCCTTATTCTCGGGGCAATAACTGTCCACATGTCAGTACAGACCAGGCAAGATTGCCAGAGCTCCTGAGTACATCAGTGAAGCCTGTGCCTTCCCAGCTCTTCCACCCGCAAGAGCCAACTCAAGTGTATTTTCCCTACTATGACTTAGGCTTAGCAGCCTTAGGCTGCTTTTTCTCCCACTTGCCTTTGCTGGATCTGTGGAGGAAATCCTTGCAAGCCAATCTTGGACCACCAATGTAAAGATCAAGCCACCTATGCTCTATGTCATAGGAGTCAGACAAGGGGCTGTCTTTGCTGTGCCACCAGTGCGCTGGGCTTCCCTTATGACTAATGAATTTGGAGACTGAGACAACTCAGTCTATACTGGACCTTAGTGTTCCCATCACCTGTGCTTCAGCCTCAGTATCGTCACTGATAGTCAGTCTCTCTTTTTATCTTCCTATTTTCCAAGGTATTATTCAGGTACATATCAAAATCCCCAAATACTTCCTAAGCTCTTCTCCTATTTAGTGCTGTCTGACCTCTGCATATCTGGTTGCTGACATCTTCCCTCACAATTACTTCTTTCCAGCCCACCTCATTTTGTGGAATTATCACTCAATATTCTTTGGTAAGTCACTAAGTAACAGCACATTTCCCTAGATAGTCAAGAAAACTCAATTCATCTGTAAATATACAGATGCCTGAGAGAAGTATATTTAGAAATAGTGAGACTCCAAGTGGTTAATGAAAATATATATAGTAGGCAGAAAAGAAGAAGGCCAGCACAAACTCTCTTTGATAGCCCTAAGAATATGTGCAACGGCCCTAGCTATGTTTGATGGTAAATGTCACATCTCATGTCAGATCCTGCCTGGATAAATTACCCCTGAAGACCATACTGCCGCAGAAGCTAAGCATTAGCAGCTGCACCCATGCCATTAACCCCTCACCTGCCACAAAACAACTCTATACTTGCTCAGGGCCAAATATTTTAAAGGAGGGTTGACTGATTTCAGAGTGTGGGGTCAAGAAAGCTGCAGGACATAAAATGTATGGCAAAGCGTGCCTATGTACGCATGCCCTTTTGTAGGACATTTGTAACAAGGGCACCAAGTATTCCAGCAGCTTTAGCTGATTTGAAGGGGAAGACTCCTGTTCAGCTGCCCAGCAGAGTAACAGACTATATTCCAGACTTTTCTATTTCATTAGCAATTATACTTAAGTATAGTGCTTTATCATAATCCTAAAAACATAGGATAATTTACCCTTGGTTATTTGTACATACTGATAATATCCCCTCTCAGTCTTCTCTTCTCCTGGCTAAATAGTCCCAGCTTGCTTAGTCTTTCTTTACGAGATAGATGTTCGAGTCCCTTAATCATCTTCGTCACTCTACACGGAACCCTCTCTAGAAGCGCCACGTCCCGCCTGTCCTGGGGAGCCCAGAACTGCACCCAGTACTCCAGGTGTGGCCTCACCAGAGCTGAGCGGAGGGGCAGGATCCCCTCCCTCGACCTGCTGGCAACGCTCCTCCTCATGCAGCCGGGATCACATTGGCCTTTTTGGCCACAAGGGCACATTGCTGCCTCATGGTTAACTTGTTGTCAACGCGAACTCCCAAATCCCTCTCCATGAAGCTGCTTTCCAGCAAGTCAGGCCCTAACCTGTACTGGTGCTTGGGGTTATTCCTCCCCAGGTGAAAGAGATATAAGCCACAGACAAAAAAAAATCAGTATTGGAAAGCAACCTAGAAAGGAGAAACAGGCTCATAACAGCTACTGTAAAAATGTAGAAATAGCCGTATCACACGTTGCACTCGCTGCAACATGAGAATATGTTTTCTTAATTTCATGTGGACATAATAGATTGCATCTATTTTGGCCTTCCGGATAATGTTTGAGACTTCACAAGCATTTGGTTTTTTTTAAAGCACAATATCCTCTCTTTTCCTGCTATAATGTAGATTTTTTTTGAAGCTGGCTAGCTAAGGGGTTTGATCCACAGATTAATTGATCCACAGATGAATCCACCATAAATGTGAAACAGTATGGGAGGGATTTACACTATGTAACTTAAACATTTAACTTTACCTGTCTACTTTAAGGTCCTATGCAATCAAGTGAGAGAGGGATGATACGCTCTTCCACAAGGCCATTCAAGGGAGTAAACTCCTTCTGCTGTTTATAACATTTTAGAAGCTGAGAAAGTTAGAAATTTGGAAAAAAAGGAATAAAGTGATCCCTGGCATAATTAATTTGATTGCATTTAAAAATGAAATTGTTGACTATGAAAATGTATCTTTAAAAATGAAATGAAAAATAGAATTCCAATTAAAGGAAAAAGACCATTTATATTGGTTATTAATTCATTTTTATTATTTTCCTATTAAAAACATTTATCTTCAGTAAATTTATCTATCTAAATTTATTTTTCTTCCATGTTCCCTGAAGTTATAACACGAGGTGTCCTAACTATCCCATGAAACAATCTGGACAACTGATCTGATACTGCCCAAAACAGACATGTCAATAGGAAACGGTGAAATAAACCCAATTTTTCAGTCACATTGAATAGAAGAATAATAGAACATCACAAATCATGTAGTTTGGAATATAAGAAATAGCATAAAGGAAAATGTTATTATAACTACAACAAAGCAGAAGTCATATGTGACAGCACTAATGATACTGGCACTTGATTTCTCAAGTCCTATAAAAGCTACTCCTTCCTCAAATCCTACTAGACTGTCTAAATATGAAAACATGGATCCCAATATATATATATTTGATATGCATTACCTGATAGCTATCATCTGCTTAAACAGGCAATTACAAAGACTTGTGTTGATATTTCAGAGTTCATGTTTTCAGAATATCATTCTTGATTCTCTGATTCACACTTGTGCTTTCCTCTCTTATTATCATCTCACAAAGTCCATGTCATGTCTTTCACATTAAATGACCTAGCATGGTACTATTTTGACGTAGTATAATAGCACCATTAGATAAGGATGAGTTCAGTGTGTTAACTTGCTTTATTTCTTCCTACTACTCTGTTAAAATGAAACCACAGCCTGAACTGAACGAGGGAATATAAGTCACCAAGGATAAAATAAATTCTACTGTTAGAGAAGAAAGAGAAAATAGGTGGACCTTCATTGACCTCCAATTACCCAAGACAGTAGAGAGCTTCAGCAGATTGCCATAGACAGGAGATGTAGGAACTCTTTGCATGAACTCGAAGGATACTGTTGGGCTCCACCATTACAATCAAATACTAATCACCAAAATAACACTCTCTGTCACTGCCCCAGATAGAAATGCACCTAGTAGCAAAGTGCCTAGAGAATTTACCAGGCAGCGTAATGTGAACAGCACAGATTGTGCTGCAGAGAGAAGGGAGAAACCAGAGAAGAAAGAAATGGAAAAGTACTATTTCACTTAATACAACTTATTTTTGAAAACCTCCTTATAATGCACAGCCCACTTCACATACAGTGCAGATCTTGCCTCTCTGCAGGGATACAGGTCATGTATTTGCTGAGGGAGACCAAGACAGTCTCCAGGCTCTGGGAGGGCTGGTGGTGTCACCTCCATGAGCCATGTACACAGCTCCTCTCTGTGTGGACACCTGAGCACAAGGAGGACGGTGTGACACACCAAGGTCTCGTCCTAGGGTGGGGTCAGCATGGAGTCAAAGCCTTAGATCCGGAAGGAAGTAGTCCCAGGCCAAAATTTCCCTGCTCCATAATTTAGCACAGAAGAGGGCAGGGAGATGGTACTTTATTCCCTGCTGTTTCGCAGACTAGCTAGAACCTCAAAAGTCTTTTGGGAATACCCTAATTGATGCTCTGCTGCATCTCTCTTCAGAGGGTCCATCCATACCCTTACGAAACAGAAGAGCCAACACAAAATTAGCTAACTGATACAGCAATAAAAACTCAAAATTGGTCAGGGCATGGTAGAAGCAAATACAACTCAAAGAACATGCACGGGAATTATGCATAGCATAAAGCCTTGTCATTTTGCACTATTATTTCCCTCAAAATCTACTACAAGCTTTAGAAACATAAGATTACTCCATTTAACATAATAAAACTGCTCCATACTAGGAGCTATTATTATTAATGGATCTGAACATGCTCAGCGATTTCAGATCTCTGAGCACTCAGTGGAGAAATACCAATCGCCAGCAAGGCCCACAAACAAGAAAATAGTGTCAGATCTAATTCCTGCAGCTCAAAGAAGCAATTGCAGTTTACCATCTTTTCTAATTCCCATTTAGAAAGAATCCATCTTTTTATGGATTCTTTTTTGCTTTCTATAGAGCAAAATGGGAAATTACCAATAAACTGGGATTTATTAACAAAACATAAGGGGAAATGTTAGAAAAGAAGTGTTTCATGTTCTCCATCCTCCCTGAATGACAGAACCAGGTATGAACAACTTCTTTCCAGATGAACAGCATTCACTAAAATAGAAAGAAATTTTTGTCTACTGCTTGTTCACCAGGTAACGCACAAGTTTGAAATGGTGGCATGTTCAGATATCCAGACTCTGGGATCTACCTCAGGTCTCTGAACCAAGACATATGTTCCACAGGGCCAGATATTCAAACACAGGATCTAGGTCTTATAGCAAAATATATATATATATATATACACACATATATATCATTGACTGGCACTAGTGCAGGGCTGAATATTCGGTCTTGGCTGAAACATCTTCCTTCTGAATCCAAGACATAGCTGTTCTCTCCAAGACAGTGGACCACTCACCTGAGACCTTCCTGCCTAGACACAGTATCTGGCTCATCAGTAGCTTTGACTAAAGATTTCCAGACCTTCTTTCTGTAGATATGGGCTTAGACTGCAAAATCTGGATTTTAAAATGATTTTGGTCACATTGGTCAGATTTATGAGCGTATATAAGTACCAAATTATAATGAAGTTTATTACTTAGATCTCTATGAAAACCTAACCACAAATGTTCCAGTGTATCCATAGTTGCTCCCACGAGTCTTCTTTGTGTTGCTAGCAAATCCAGGAAAAGAGGGGATGGTTCTTCCAAGGATTTCTGACTTGTTGGGGTGATGCTAAGGTATCAGTTTGTCACACTAGATTTGGGATTTCCCCTCTGAGTATCACTAGGGCTGTATTACTGTGCAGAAGTCTTTAACTTCTTTAACTTTAACTTAACTTCTTCATAGTCTTTAACTATAACTACTTTGCTAATAGATTTTATTTGTGATAGCCAAAAGTTAGTCAAATGCTAAATAGACAGGGCAAACTAGAATGTATCTCACTATGTGTTTGTCTCATACTTCAGCACATCTACCTAGTCGAATCTCTGTCATACCTGGGTCACAACCATTCAAGCTTGCTGTTCTATGACCCTGGGTCATTTCAAGGATACACATAATTCCTATGCAAGGCCAAGCTGGCACTCAGAAAAAATGAAATTTGGGCATTTGTAAAGCTAGCTATAGCCTTTATTTCCCTCTTTTCTACTCCAAGCCACGATAGACATATAAGAAAGTGAGTTGGGGATTTGGAGGTGACACACAAGTTTGTCAGTGGGACAGGTTTCTGTCACAGCTACAGATTAAGAGGCATTTTTTAGACTTCTTAAAATATAGTGCGATAAACTGAAATGCCGGTAAAGAACTTGCTATGGTCTAGTAGATTCACACAGTGACCTGAATTATTTTCAGCATTAACCTATGTTATCACCATGGAATTATTGGGGTGAGAGTGAGTTCACACTTCTGGCTGTCTTTGTTTCCAGTGATTGTTGATATCAAAAGCCATCCTGCACCTGCTGTAAAAATAAATAGTATCATCATTGTATTAGGCATTTTTCAAGTATGTAAAAATATATTTTGCCTAGTATATTGAATCAAACTCTAAATTCTATAGTCCTTTCCACTGGTTTGGTCCAAGCTTTGCGCACCTGAAACCTTGTTTGTCATTTTCAATTATATCAGATCATCTAATAAAGATAAATCCTCTTCCTACAAATCTCAGTCCTCTCTAATATTCTTGGATTATCAGGGATACAGTGTTATAGCTTGTGTGTTTTCAGCTAACAGCATGCTCCTTCTTCTCCCATTTCAAGTAAATCCTAAAGGAAAAATATTAAAAAGCAGGCTACATTTGGAGTGCTTATAGACATTATTTTGAGTTTGTTGGTGGTTTGTTATAAATGGAATGGCAGGGAAGTTTTTTCAGAATAAAAGAGTGAAGAATCTCAGTCAAACTTGAAGCAGTAAAGCCAGTAAATGCTGATAATCTTGTAAACAGCACAGTAGGTAAAAAGGCTAGCCTTAACTTTTTGATGCTAATTGGGAGGTGTCTTTGATATCTAGTGATGGTAGCTCAGAGTCTTGATATGATGGGAAGAGGTGCTTAGATATCTTACCAGATTCTAAGGTGTTTGAGGCTAAGAGGGACAAGCAAAGTGGGCTACATAAAAGGTAAGTATCCATTAATGGATTTTCACCACCACAAATTGGGAGTTTGGGAGTAATTTTGCTTATAAATATTTGGATAGCCTTCAGTGTAGCAAGACATATTCTACTTCTCTGATTTCCTAATCTGCCATCCAGTCATAAGCCCTGCAGCAAAGCCTGGCTTTTATAGAGGTATTTAAGAAATTACTTAATCTCCATAAGTGCATAAAAAACTTACTTTAGGTTCAGTTTTCTGCAGTGAGGTCTGTACTAGCTTGAACTCCCAAGTTCTCTCAACCATAGCTATCTCCTTGTACAACAGATTATTTCTGCCAAGCTGGTTATATTTTTTCCAGGCTAACTATGAGGGAGGTCTAACATACTGCTCCTTTACCATCAGCTTTGTTTTCAAACATACAATGGTTTGGCATGACTCCAGTCACCACCAGGTGATTTTTGGCCCTTGCCCTTTTTATTATCTGGTATCTCTTAGGGAACCACAGATGAAACCAGTAGAAAAGGAGAGAAAAAGGAAAAGCAGGAAAAAGAAAGAGCTTCTCCTTTGCTTTCCTGGTAACGTGACATCTTGCCCTCTTTGCATTATATATTTTTGTCCAGCTGATGCTTTGTTCTAGTGGAATCGTGGTTCTAGTATTAGCTCCAAATGGTAGGCAGGCAGTTTCATTAAAAACAATTACTATTTCCAAACAGGAGCTGGTTCCTCAGTTCCAGCCATTCTTGCTGTAAAACGTTCAGCTGAGAGGAGCAGATTGTTCCTGCTGAAAATGAATGGAATCTGGCAGGAAAACCTCATGTTTTTCCAATCCTAGTTTTTTACAAAGAAAACACTGGGATCTTGTTGAAAAATTGCAATTGTTTTGGTGGGCACATTATTTTTCCCAGCTGAACTATTTCCAGATAGATGGTACAAGTTTTGTGTGTGAATATGTGTGTGTGATTGTACATATACATACACATAAGTTTTTGTTTATAATTGCTACACAGAATATGATTAATCAGTCAAGGGAGAGTAAACACATTTTTGTTATTAAAAAGCATTTATGCAAATTGATTTTTTTAAAAAGCTTCCACATTATGAACCCTCAGAAAGTCAATGAATAAAATACTATATCATAATAACAGCTAGTCTCACTTTTAATACTAGGAAAAGAAAGAGGCCAAGGTGACTGAACTGTTTATCCCTCGGTTGTTCTCAGTAACTTAAAAACGTTGTCAGACTGAATTATTCTGATAAAAATATCAAAGGAGAGAAAACAGAAGATTCTATTACAGTCATGAAAGAAATAAGTCACGGAGGTCCCCACAGTGATTTTCCATACAGATGCTGCCATTTTAGTCATAAGTGATTTTGTTTACCTCAAGCATAAATAGATAATGAGCCAGAGTGACCTAGCATTCATAGGAGTCTGCAAACATCTCCATCTCCTGATTGCCTTTCCTTCCACATGAAGTCTCCATCCCAGAGTCAGCAGACAATGAGGGGGGAGACTGTTACGTCCTGCACCTGCTGCACCCTGAGAGTTTAAGAAAACACTCCAAGCAGAGATCATCTTGCAGCCTTCAAGTCCATCCCACTGTCAGGTCCTGACCCTCAATACCAACAAATGGGCAGGATCCAGCCACTTTAGCTATGGCATCCCCATCCATGACCTTCAAGACAATCTCACTGCTTTGATCTGCATCTGAGAAGCATACTCATACTCTGTGGCAACCTGGTAGAGTATTACAGGCCAGCCCCAAAAGCTGATCACATCAAATACGTGCTGACCAGCCCTCTGCTGCTCTTCCATCACAGTCATACAAAAGTAACAAGCAACAGGAAAACCTCTAGAATCTCCCAGTCTTAGAAGTTGAGTCCTCCTTGAAACCAGACAAAGCCACTGATTTTCACTAGTCTTTGGGATCATTTGGTGAGCCAACATTAATAGATAGCAAAGAAAATCCTAATGGAAAGAATTACAAATTACAGTAAACGATGATTTTAATGGTGATTGCCTCATAGAAAATGGAAAAATGAGAAGCATTTCCCTTTTCTGTTATTTCCCAGCTATTACAATTTCTTGTCTTCCTTTCAATTGCTCTTGCCCAGAATTTCATCATTATAATAATACATTCATAGAAGTTTGCAGCCAAAGGGATCTCAAGAGATCTGCTGGCCCAGTTCCTTTCAGCTATGCAGAGTAGACTACACCTAGACCCTCTCTAACAGACAGTAGTTCAACTTGTGCTTAAAAATTCTCACAGGAGGAGAGTCCAAAACCTCCCTTGTAAGTCTGTTGTTTGGATTGTTTGTCCTGGAGATTAGTCTGCAGATTGAGCAACAGCAAAACCAAGCATACGGCCACTTCGGCCCTTTCATCCAAGCTCTGAGACCCCACTGGTGCACGGAGTCAGCAGCTTCTCGTCCTGTGAGTCTACAGAACCATGGCAAACTTAGCACCATTCCTTTCCTAGCATCCCAACCCTCTTGAGCTGTACAGAGTCCGTGGGACTTCAACTATAATTTTAAGGGCATAAAGTACTTTGAATGAGTTGTCTTCTCGTTTCTTAACATAATTTAAAAACACACACTAAATAAGGTGTCAGCAGGCTTCCCAAAAGGATCCAGCTGTTATGTCTTTATTGTTGTGCTCGCTTTGAAGTCAAGGAGAAAAAAAATCTTGTTTGCCAACTTATAATTCAAAAATGCCAGAAGAACCCTCTTGCGAACAAACAAGATGCAAAAGAAATGCTGGCACCGAAGTGGCATAGCCTGTGAATTATGGAATTGTGGAATTGTTTTGAAAGTTAAATTATATGATACATAAATGTACATAGAATTTTTTGTAAATAAGAAGATTAGATTTCTTTCCCAGTCAGGGAGATACACATCAGAGGTACCAAATGCTCTGTTTATGGATGGCCATCAGGCACTGTGTGCTCTCTATACACAAGTATGCAGCACAATAAAAAAAGGACATAGTAGAGCTGAATAGTTGTGTTAAAAATGAGGAAAACCTTTTCTTTGTAAAATACAGTTGAGCCTAGGGTCCTACAACAAATACTGAATAGCAAAACTACTTCTATCACTTGAAAATCAAGAAGCCTAGATTTAAGAGCCATTTACCCCTGTAAGAATCCAGAGTGTGTATTCCTCAAATGAGAAATCTATTTTATGGTGGTATAAATGCTCTGTGGCCTTTTGTGCTGTTACAGAACCTTATCTATATTTTCTATTCATCTTCTTCCTGTCTGATTTATGCTGTTCTTCAGTGATTGAGACCAACAGTGTCCATTTTACATAAAAACAAAATATGTCAGAGGCCCTACAACAGTTATCGTTAGATTCCAGCCCAAAAGCTCAGCTCTATGCACCAGAACATCCACCAGAACCTGAACTCAGCTATACTCACTAGAGCCTTGCACTTACATGAGGAAATGAGTTCACTGCATGCACTGTTCCCTGTTTCAAATGTGTGCACATAACCACACACACACGTACACGTGTGTTTTTGCAGTAGTACTTGGTAGGTTTGAGGGCAACTTTTATATGTAAATGAGCAAGGTTTTGAAGACTGCTCATGGGTTGCTATTTGAAAATGTCCTTTCGACTAGAAAAAAATAAAGCTATGGTTTTTAAGGTACAAAAATTTTGATTGTGAGATTCACAAATGCACCTGCCACCTTTTGAAGATATGCTCTGCCCAGAACAAGGCACTGCATCACTAGGTGAGTGACCATCTTACCAGAAGACCACCCAGCAACAGCCTAAGAGACCCAGGTCTGCAGAAAGAGCAGGATCAGCAAAGGAGGAATGCAGGAAAAAGCTTTCCAAAAGGAGTGTAAGACCTAGAGATCAAAGTCTTAAGAAAAAGAGATTTGGTTCAAACAAGCAGTTTGAACTGCTATAGGGGCCCTCAGCCCCTATAAGGTTTTTTCTGAGAGTAATTAGACCACTGTGCATTCGTGTGCAAACTGCTCTGGTTCATGAAGTACGGCAGCCAGTGCCATTCGGCATATTCACGGTATGAAGGAGCCATCAGGTGGTGTCTCTACTCTGGACCTAAACCGTGGATGCGTCCTCTTTTTCTTTCCAGGCAGAGGTTACCAGCCACAGCTACTCTGCATCTCCAGTTTCCCACCTTACGTTGATCTGAAAGCTGTGCAGCTTGTATGAGTACTCCCTAACTTGCTCCAGTTCAAGCAGCCCAGCTGAAACCACAATTTCCAGTTGTGTAAACTAAGCTGCTTAATTTTCCCTAGAATGAGTTAAGGAAGCAGAAAGCAATTACCTCTGGGAGAAACAGTTGAGGGTAATAATTTCTTCTACTGGCACATCTGGATCCAGAAGAGGATAAGCCCTCTTTGGCCATAAAGGTGAAAGATCCACAGAGCTATCGCATCCCCTGAGCAGAAGGCTCTGAGCTGTTTTCCTGTGAGATATCTCCAGCTCTGAGCTTGAATGGAAGTCAGACATTGCCAGCTCTGACCCTGCTAAAGTCAAAGGGAGTTTTGTCATTGACTTCAGTGAGGCTAGGATTCACCCTAGGCTAACGGGCATTGTGTTTTTCAGCAGCCACCCATGTGGAAATTTTGCTTAGATGACTGACTGCCTGGAAGGTAGCAGTGCCAGGCCACAAAATACCAGAAATGTTTGTGTTAATCCACATACTCCAGCATTTGTAACCGCAGATATCTGACTACATCCTTGTCCTCTAGAAAGAGTATGTTCTTATACCCTTGGCTTCTTTACCCCACCTGAAGCTGGTTATGCACCCGATGTACCTAACCTGTTGTTCAGCGGTGCTACTATGTCTGACTGTTTATCAGGAAACATCAGAGAGGTTTTATGTTCACACATTGTAAATAATGTGACAGACCTTGAAAATATAATATGTCTTTTTATAGCTACTGTATGCATTGTGAACTCAAATGAAAACAGCTCCTGAAAATAGAGTTAGAAATAGGTTATTATATTCATGTTTCATGTTCACTCCAATTATAGTAAAAAAAAAAAAAAAAAAAAAAGCTCATAATATATGTTCAGACCATACAGAAATGGACAAAAAATGTAAGAATAAGGATGCTAAAAAAAAAAAAAAAATCCAAAAGCATATCTAGGAAGTTCCTAAATGCATCTCAGGAATTCAGCTGATGCTTACAGTCCTGGCTGTGAATACACTGGATGCTGGTGAGTTCAAATGAACCAATATACATGTGCAAAGGTATTTTAGCAATGCAGGCTTAGAGCTTTGGGTCCAGATCAAAGTTTTATTATTATAGAAATGCAATAAAACTCCATGACAAGACTGCTTGCTTGTCCACAGCCTTTGTAGTATAAGGAGCCTCACAGTTGGCAATAGATGCATGTAAATATGTACCTAAGCAGATCTATTATTAGGACTCCCATGTAAATGTGTAGTGTGTAGAGAACCATACCGCAGTATGGTACACATAAGAAAGTACACATAAGAAAGCTGGAGCATGATTGAGCTGGTTTTGTGCACTCTAATTAGACAGTCTCACACAAACCCATCAAATCTGAGATGAACGCAAAGCATCAGAAAATGGAAGGGATATAAAAATGGAGAAATGGAAATACAGAGAATGTGTGCCAACTGCCATGGGATCAAAATTTCTGCCTCTTCATCTTTGGCTTCTTTCTAGCTCAAAAACCTCCAATAAGCTTCTGCACGGTGGGTTACTTCTTTCAGTTTCTTCAGCTGCTTCAGATACCTACCTGAAGCAGGTATCTGTCCACAGAGCAGAGAGTCTTGCAAGCTTTTTGTCATTTCCTGCTTCTCCTTTGCAGCATGGATTCATGCTTCTACTTTGGACCAAGCCACAACAAACCATCCACAAAAGTAGATTTATTGTAACAACTGGAGGTATTTGTGCCCCTTTGTATAAGATGTAGCAGATGCTAAATTTTATGGAGCTGAATTGAGCCAAAAAGGAGTTTGGGAATAGAAAAATGAGTCAGTTTCCTTTACTGCACCTGCTTGCAGGCACTGATCTCAATGGGCAGAATTTGTCACTGTGACCATCTTTGTGTGATCTGAAAAAAAATAGAAAAGAGAGAAAGAAATAAACTTTCCTCAGCTACAAACAGGCAGCAGGCAAACAGGCCAGTCATAGTCTTGCCCGGTGGATCTATCATAAGCACTGGTTATACCAACACTCTACACTCCTCCAGCCTCAGCTATCACCATACCTCAGCGAGCCTCAGAGACACCAGACAATCAAGGGAAGCAGAAGGTCTTAGGCATTTTCACATTCTAAGGTGTTATTTTCACTTTATAGATGGGAGATCGAGGCTAAAGAAAACTGAGAGACTGGCCCACAAGACAGGTCAGATATGAGACAGCCAGAAGCAATCCCAAATTTCCTGAAATTTTTTCCTAAAGCACAGGAAGAACCGCCTGGCTCCTTCACTCTCCTCACTCCCATGAAGAGTTTATCCCTCACTGTGCAAATCAAGGAAGTTTCTCTCACACATCTCCCATACCCACTTACAAACTGCCTCCCTTCGAGGTATATTTTATTTCTATCCTCCCTCTTTGGCTGCCAAAGAGCTTTCTACATCAGCAGCAGAGCCTTACAGAGCAACTGCAAAATCCTGCGGTACAACAGAACAGAGGTTATATGGCCAAGACAACTGCTATTTTCATCAATTCTTCAGCAAACCAGCTGATCATAAAAGCTATTCTTGACTGGCCTGCCTTTGTAACACCCGTCACCAGGAGAATACAGCACATACTATTGGCCGTGGCCCTCACTAAAAATACACTGCATTCTTGCAGAACAACAAAAGCTCCCACTAGGGCCAATGGACAGCAGACTAAAAACAGTAACCAAAGGCTTTAAATTGCACAAATTACAAAGGTAGAAGAACTGAAAGCAGCATGCCACTAAAAGCCATCTGCCATCTTGGCCCGCCCATGTGTCCCTTCTCCCCAGCAGTGTTTTATATTAGTAATGATGTCTCTGTATTATGTATGATAGAGTCTCTGCTGCTTTGAGCAAGCAGTAATATAGATGCTCCTTCAGTCTGGTGCTTTGCATATACACACTAGTTGGGGAGAAGAGGCTCTGCCTTCCAGTCTCTCTCTTTCTGGATATAGTGCAACTGGAAGGCAATGCACACATGCATATATCCTCCAAGTCAAATGTACACACCATATATCAGGACTTCCAAGCACATAAAGAGTACACAAAAATCAATAGAAATAAGCCTGTATTCAGCCATGATGTGGATTATTTAAGATAATAATGAACAACATAGAAATATAAGAAGAAAAGCAGCAAATGGTTAGTGTGATTATTGGCCTGTTTCCACAATACAGGAAATGTTTCAGCTTTGTTTGTTTTTTGTTTTTTTTTTTAATGAGTTGATTTTATTTGAAAACAGATGAGTAATTGTCACAGAGGCCGTCACCTATAACGGCCATTGAAGTGAAGTGAAGAGCTTTGAAGGAAGAAGAAGAGAAAGAAGTCAGTGCAGACACTGGGATAGCTTGAAAGAAGCCATAGAGGTGGCTGTGGAGATAAGGCTGGGGCACAGCAGTTCTGCACAGAAAAACAGAGTCAACTCTTTGTGATCAAGCTCAAGTGTTGGAAAAAGCGTCTTCACAGGTTAATATGTCCTGTGCAAAGTTATTTATTCCAGTTTATTCTGGAAACAGAATGTATTAGTCCAGGAGAAGCAGCAGGCTTCTGAGAACCTGTACCTAGAAAGGGGAGTGGACTGGGGGCTAGGAACAGATGGAGAAAAGGTGAGCACGAAGAATGGAAATTTATATAGGCAAGCAATATTATGAGATAGAGAATAGACATTAAGAGGAGCTTGTTCAAGTGAAATGGCTACTTTTGCTGGTGTCCTCAAAAAGCACTGGAGGAAAGTGAAGCAGATTTGGGAAAGTTAGTGGAGAAGTTTATCTGCTAATTGTATGAAGTCATTTAAGAACAACTAGCAGAAAATTCTGTGCAATTCCCATTCAGCTGGTGTACATTCAAAGTATGACTACAAAACAGGAGCTGCTCTCATCCTTTTATAGCGCCTTGCAACCCTTGGTTAACACGTGGCTGCAGACAGCGTGCGTTAGTTGACCTATGATAATCACGGACAGCTTAAGTTACTTCCTAGGCTTTTCCAGGGGCACATGCAGAGATGCTGGTAGGCAAAAAAATAACTGGGAGGACATGTAAGGAAAGTCCCACTGTCACAGTCCACCCCTCTCCAGAGGCAGGCTGAAGGTGTTGGATGAAAGGGGAGATACTGAGGGTGAGGGCAGGAAGGATCAGAGAGGAACCCAGCACACAGAAGTGAAAAGACAGAAAAGAAAGTGGAGGAGAAGACATGGAAACCACACAGAGAGAAAGATCCTGGGAGAGGAACTAGCAAAGGAGGAAAATAAAACAATAAACACAAAAGTGTGACAAGTAAGTCAGATATAAGCCTAGATAACCAGCAAGCTAGAGATGAGCAAGACTGCAAATAACAGGAGAAAGGGACAACAACAGGGCTAGAAATGGAATAGTTGAGCCTATGAGGAACAAGGGAGCAGAACATACTGCCCAGGTGCAGAGAGACAGTAGCAAAGGGTATGTAGTAAATGCATTTCTCTTTCTCCCAGTTGGAGCATTTTTCCCCATTTGAGCTGAGATGACAGTACATGAGAATCATCTCACTAGTGACCTGGGGCTCCCAAGCCAGCACGGCCTGTATTTCAGCACAAGATGCTATGTAGTAGGATAGGTTCTGATTTTCAAAGGCCTTAAACACCTAATCATCTCACTGCTATCAGAGACTGTTGCTTTCCTCTGAAAAGCAGTCCTGTGACTTTGCATCTGAAAATTATTTCACTGTACTTTCACTCATGGTTTTGACACATCAAGCCTCAGCTCTAAGAGCTGCAGGACAAGAACTGCCATTTCTCTAGCACACAGTACAGGAATAAGGAAAGGTGAATTGGTTCTTGAAGGTAATATGCTTCAGGTTTGCTGATAGGCAAGCTGCTCGGCTGCATGGTGCCTCATACATTTGAGATGAGAGCATCTAATTCCATAATTCCCAGGATTATTTGCCTGGGTGTGTAAAGTGCACCGAGATCCTCCAAAGAAAGGACTGATTTTAAGTCCAGAGAGTTGACATTTACTTGATTTTTCCCAATCTGCTGTTTCTTAGAACTCCAAATCCAAAGGGATTGGATGGTGTAGGCAACTGGCGATATCATTGTCATAACAGCTACATCATGGCACAGACAGCCCCAGCTCATAAGGCGGTAGGAAGCACATGAGTTGATATATAAAAAAGGACTGGCAGCACAATGCAGTGTACGGATGCCAACTTCACTGCTCACTGAAAACTGCGTTTTCAAATCCAGCATTTGCCTCATGTCTGAATTCAAGCTGCCTATCACAGAGAAAAAAATACTAAAAAAAAAAAATACTAACCCCAAGACTGCATTGCTGCTGATCGTTGCAGCACAAGGAGGAAAGCAGGGTTTCTGCGCTGGAATAGCGCTGAAATGCGTGTCTGAACTGAGCCTTCTCTTGGCATTTAGGTGGTTCTTGTCTTTGTAAAAACTATCAGGCCAGAGTTTGTTTCTTTGTGAGGGATTTAATGAAGCTACAGACATCCATTTTAGCCAAAGTGATTTCATCTCTTTTTCCTCCCAAGCTGCCCAACTGAAGAGGCATCATCAGAATTTTTCTAATCGCCATCACTATTATCACTAGTTTGTATCAACGGAGCCTCCGCTTCTTCCTGCCTCTACCTGGACTTACAACCAGTTTGGATGTTCACCAGAAATAGGACTGAAAATTAGTGAAGGAGATAAAAATCCAAGCTACTCTTCAGGGACTTTTCCTGACCTAATAAATTCTTTCAGTGTGAAGCATAACGCAAGAGGAAACCTACAAGCTGTTCCCCCATGTCTGGGGAAGCTGAGATTCAGATTCATGATTTGGCTTCATTTTGAGCTGGGATAGCACAACTACAAGACATTAAAAGAATTGCCCAAGGATCTGATTACAGGACTTAGAGCCAGGAAACCATGAGCATCAGCATTATCACTATGATTTTCCTCTGTAAATCACTTAATTTCAGTGCTTCTTCATTCCTCTGTCTGTATGGGAACAGACAGACTTCCCTAGTCTTGAGTCTCAAAGTTATTGGCAGAAAAATCCTTCAGCTAAAGTGTTTATTCAGTCTTCATTCTTGAGCACTTATCAGGCACTCGGTATGTAAAGTACAGGGAGATGAGAGAGTTGGCAAAGGATTTAGCAAAGGGGGCATATTTTCAGGCTCCAAAGGTGTTAAGGGTCTGGACAATTACAGAAAGCTGAACAAGTTCAAACTTATCTTGGAGGTAAACAAATCTTTCTCTTACCAACTTAAGATTTATGTCCTTACTTGTATTACTGCACTAAAACTAGAAGTGTTGCCACTCTGCCACCTGTCTTGGCAGAGAACATTTGCAGAAAAATGCTGACAGTTCAATCAATCTAAACTTTTTTTAGCACAGAAAACATAAGAAATGTTTAGTGAAGAAGTCATAAGAAACAGAAAATATTTTCCCTTCTTCTGTATAGGACTTGTTTTTGATAGAAAAATCTAAATGAGGCTTAATATCCTCTTTGTCAGTACACTCGTTATATAATTTTCATGATGTATTTCAAATAATAAATGCACAAGCTGTGATACTACAGTTCATGCAAGTCTAAAATTGCAATTAAGAATCTGCAAGAAAACAAAAAGAGAATTTTCTGCAAATCTTGCCAATCAGTGGTATTATCTGTTCAAAGACCAACCCAGAAGTTTATTTTATCTGACTTCTGAACTCGTAACCAAAGTAGTAAATAGGAATAATCTATAGAAAGTCATGATGACATGGATTATTTGGCAAGATTCACGCCACATCCCTTTTTAAGGGCATGTTACAAAGTGACTTTGCTTGATGTGAGCTACAGCTGTAAGTAGACGTTTGAACAACGTAAAAATATGGATCATAAATCCAGCACCATCAGGGACATGATATACTGAAATAGTTTGCACTGCAAAAAGATGTACTTTCAAAATTTAGGTGATTAGGTGTTGTCCATAAGCGAGAACAGCAGACAGCACTTTCATTAAGATCCCTAAAGGAAGCTGGGGGATGAGGATGAGATTGATGAAAATTGTACCAAGCAGATTTAAATCCTAGTGGCAGTTGCTTAGGGGACAAAATAACTGTTGAAGTCAATTTGAAGCTACTGGAGAGTTTGTTTCAAAAATTTACTTTTCATCATGCAGTGTTAAATTTGCAAAGATACAGTGAGAGTGTGAAGTACAACTGGGGTGTAAAAATACCCCTAGCAACAACTGAGGAGGGAACCATCTTACATGAATGCAATGTAAACAAAATAAAGCAAACAGCAGTGCAGATCTGCTGCTTATTTAAATGAGCCATATTCCAAACGACAACAATTTGTTTGAAAGGTAGTTAATAGTTCTCTAAACTAGAGAAGGAAAGGAAATAAACTCCAAAATAAGATTTACCCATCACTTAAGGGAGAAATTTTTGCTAAAAACAAAAGACTGATTTGTCCAGTAGTGCAGGGAAAAACATATATATATAGGCATTGAAATACAGAATAGTATTCAATATAATAAACTTTATAGCAAAACAACAAATAAAGAGTAACCCATCACTAGGATTAGATGGACAATATGCAAGAATTCTCAAAAAGAAATTACATAATTAGTGATGGAGAACTGCAACGAAGTCCTGAAGCTGTCTCAGTATCTTGAGGAAGAGAAGTGGGAAAACATGACAACAGTTTTTAATTCAACTTTGTGCTTGGGGAGCTGTGGATCTAGTACTCTGGTGAATAAGCTGCTAGAAAATGTGGTAGACCCTTGTAAATCTCATATGCTGGGGAATGATCCAAATCCTGCAGAAAGAGGTCGTGTCTCATGAATCTGGTAAAGTCTTTAGTGAGCATGTGGCCTAAGACTCCGGCTAGTCAACACAGTTTAACAAGCCTCTACTTGCAGTGAAATTAAGCATTTATTGAAGAAGAAATTAGCAGCAGGAAGCAAACTGTGCAATAAACTTTTCCAATGGAAAGAGGTTACCAATATGCTGATTACTATATTCATAAAGAAAGCAGGATAAGTGAGTGCTGATGCTGCAGCATTGGTCAGAACAGTAAAAATTGAAACCAGAGTTGCAGAAGGATCTTGCAAACTAAAATTAAACTTATTGGTGGTGAAGAATGCCAACTAAGGCACATGAGAAAAATTAAGATTAGCTATAGGTGCTCAGTAATCAGTTCCACCCAGGAAAGAAGTTTTGGTGTCACTTTGGATAATTAGAAAAGGTCACGTAAGTGTTCAGCTTCTGCCAGAGAGGCCCAGAGGGGCTTTTAAGAACTACTATGAAAGAAGTTGAGAGAAAAACAGAATGAAAAAAAATAATTACCATTTCGCTGGATAACACAAGGCACCAAGGTATCACAAGGCACCTGCAACTTGCATACTCCTAGTCTCTAACTCAGATAGATAGAACACAAAACACTTAAGAATATTAAAAAAGTTATGGAAAAGGTGCTGAGAGAGACATAAGAGATTTTTTTTTTTGCAGTGAGGAATCGAATGGACTGTAATTCTTCAGGCTAGAAAAAAAGACATTGAAGGAGGAATATGACAGAAGTTTACAAAACCATGACTACTTTTAAGTTGACCAGGAAATGATTTCAAAAACGCACAAAGTAGGAGACACTCAATGAAAGCAACAAGTAGCATAATTAAACTAAACAAAAGGACATTCTTTTTCATGCAACACAATTTAATTGAGGAATTTGTTGTCACAAGATATCATGAAAGCTAGGTTCAAAAAGAGGTTAGACAAAATTAATGGAGAGAGAGAGCTCTATCGGGAACTCTTCAATGCAACGCAGCCTCCAGGTCAGGAAGTTTCTGAATTGCTGGCTGCAGGGAGTTGGATCTGGGGCGGGAGGGCACGGGCAGCTTCTCTGGGGTTTGGAAGGTAAAACTGTCATTGCTATTATGGTTGCTCCCTGAAGGTCACCAGTGAATGGTGTGTACATATTATGCTAAGTGTGTATTCACATGACAAACAGACCTTCTCTGCCCTCAAACATATATGCTGTGTGTGTTAACTACTGGGACGAGAGCTTAAACACATCAGGAACTTAGCTCTGACTTGCTGCCGAATGGGGAAAACACAGCTCTCTGGATTTACATCCTCCTTGTACCCAGGATTTCTGCATTTCCACGGAGGGAGTCACTCTAAGCAAACACAAACTCTAGATTAGTTGGAAGGTTAAAATGAGCAGAAATCAAAAAAAAAAAAAGAAAACTTTTTTTAAGAGCTGTCTCAAAGCAGAAATGGGAAGCCGCATGGTTGAAGTTACTGTGCGCGCCTGTTTCACTTCTCCTCGCCAGCGAGGGCTGCTACTCACCCAGAGGGATGCACCATTCCCCAAATTCCTCATTCCTCAATATGAGTTCCTGGGTTGGTAACGCAGAGTACGGCCATCAGCGTATTTCAAATGGACTACAAGGTGCTGCACAGAGAAATAACTTGGGAACTAATCCAAAAGGGATCTAAACAGCATGCGCTACCTTGGGAAAGAGGGTGAGGTAAAAGCAGGATTCTCCCACTTCATCTCACATCTTCCATTGCCTCCTGCCCTACCTATAAATCATTTCCCATACACATCATGCTCTCACTTCCTTGCTCCGTGGCTGATATCACTTCTCCCTTTCTGACAGGTAAACACTCACCCCCTCAAATTCCCCAGGGTGGATTCCGACTAAAGGCCCTAGGCCTGTTAAGAAGGCCCCATTCACCTTGCCCTGCCTCCATGTTGTTTCTCTGCTCGGCAGTGCCAAACTTTTTACCATTCCCGAGGACACAAAGGCAGCAAGCGAGCGAGTCATGATAAAAGAAAAGACACCATTAAAACATTTTCTTTTCATCTCCATGCTGTTTTCTTTTTTGAGATAAACTTGAGTTCACCATGAATCAAGTCACATATTAGGAGAAATTCCCTCGGAAGCAGAGCACAAGCAAGGCACAGAAACTGAATTGCTGTGGCACCTTCCAGCCCAAGCTGGCTCACAAGCAGAAAAGTCAGTTTCCCTTCCCCTAATGAGCAGTTCCTGATGGGGTAGCAGTGTGTGGGCCTCGTACGTGCCCAGTCCTTAATACTACCTGCATCCTTAACATCCCTGTAACTGCACCACAGTCATTCTCCCTTCTTATTTTATCTCAAATCACATACACACACCAGAGGCACTCTCCTCAACTCTTTCAAATACGGCTGGATAGAAACGATTTTCTGAGCACATACAGAGTATTTCAAAACTATTCATGCAGGCCCAGTCTAGAAGAATTCCCCATACAGGTCTGAAGTATGAGCGTGGGTATTATCACACATTCTAGAATATCTTCATCTGGACTGTCCTTGCAAGGACCTGAAGATTTCAGCTGGCAGGAGCAACTCCGAGTTGCATATTAGCATTTTGGAAATTTAGCCAAACCACAGACACTGCAGACATATCACAGCACAGCACGGGCTGAGGAGTCCCAGCTGCAGACAGCTAGCAGCTAGGGACGGATGAGAGAATACATCTTACTGCAAGCAGGGAAGCAGTTCCCAGAGGTATAGGGAGCTGCCATAAAATATTTCCACCCTAGGATCTTGACCCATTTATTTTTTGCACCCTTCACATTCACCATCCCCACAGAACACACTGAGAATTTGTCATTTCAGCATAAGGAAGTCAGATTTAAAGTGTTGTGTTTCAAAACCACATTTCGTATCAGAACAGGTCTGTGCTCATTAGGAAAAAGAAACCCATTTTCCAGAGAAAAGCTCACAAGCCACTCTAGTGTGTGTGGCAGACAAGAAAGAGGCCTATTTTCAAGTTCAAAACATAGCACAAAAGCAAGGTCATGTTTCCAACAGTTTTGTTGGGGTTGAGTTACATCCAGTTCCAGCAATGCTATAGAAGGCATATCAGACATTAAAATGATACCTCACTTGATCTGACTCAATAGAGAAGCAAAGCACACAAAACAGGTGCTAGACAGCGATGCAGCTTCCCCATAGTTATCTGGTTTACAAACAGCAAACTCTTTAGCCCTATTATTGTTTCTCTCTTTTTGCCACATTCTAGCTCCAAAAGCCACTCTAGTTCTCTAAATTGTTAGCAGCTTTTATAGCCAACGATAAGTGTCCATCACTTTTAATTTTCATCATTGCATCTGTTTTGTCATTTAGCTGCAGCAGGTTGTATTACAATGAGACAATTAATGAGGAAATGTATACAAACATTTTCGTTTCAAACAGCAGCTCTCAGACAAGATCTGCAAAACAGAATCAGGCCATACGATTATATTTAAAAAAAAATAAATAAAATCACACACAAAACCGAAACACCTAATCAAGTGGGCATCATGCCACTGCCTGTGAGCTGTGAGTACCCGAGAAATACAAATATCTGAATAAGAGAAGAGAAAGATACGTTTTTTTTTTTTTCTCCATGTTTGCCTTGCTATTTTTATTACAATTAATTCGGCCCTTTTTATTTCACATAAACGTCCAGCTCAAGTGTGGCACATCAACAAATAGGATCATTTATCTTTTACTGAAAAGCCAAACACTGCATTTCCATTCAGAAAAGGCAGCATATATAAAATATACTGCTAATAACAGAGGCCTTCCGAATGAAAAATAATAATTTCTATTGCTCTCTCTAGGAGATTTGCCATAAACATGGTTCATTTGTAATTATATCAGAAAGATATATTCTTTAGTATTACAGTCACCTGCAAATCTAGAAGCCCCGGATTCTATACAGTTCTATATAGTTTATAATTCTTACTGAATTGTGAGAACATTCTTAGCACTTTAAAAAAAAAAAAAAAAAAACTTTTTAGATGTACCCCTCTTCAGAACAGTCCTTCGATCTGGAAGAATTAACTTAATTTCATTAATATTAATATTACATTCACTTAGCCATAAAATTTTTAGGAGGTAAAAACAAGAATTTACAAACATATAGGCACATGAGAAAACTATTCCTCTAAATTCCTCTAAAGAGCAGAAACAGAAAATATAGATGAAGTTTTTAACATTAGAATGAGATAAATAATCTAGCCGGAGAGCTATTGGATTCTACACTTTCATGTCAACAGAACATTTTGCCTACTTTGCCAGGCAGGGCTCAGGCTCTGCAGGAGAATACAGCCGTGGATCTCTGCAGGAAGAGAAGACCTTTTTTTTCCAAGTAAAATGTTCCCTAACTCTGCAAGGGAGGTTGGCAGTAGATCTCAAACTCTGGCCTGTCTTTTTAATACCCCTACAATAGCTCAGTTGGACTGAGACCAGCTGTTGGTGCATTACCATTTGTAAATGCTTAAAGCAACTACTCCTTGTTTTCTTGGCAACATGTACTGTGGAGGAAAAAAAAAAAGGCACTTTCATTCAGACATTAAGAATTGCTGGGTGCCAGCTTTGGCTTGCACAAGCCATTGTTTGCACAGATCTCTTCAACAAGTTTTCACAAAAAAAAAAGAAAAAAATCCATCCAGGAGAGATAAATTGAGCCCCTAAAATTCTGATTTACACTGTCTACACAACCTTCATTGGAAAAAAAAATCCCCCCTCCCTTTTTTTTTTTTTTTTAAATCTAGACATTTTAGGGCAGTAATCTTTCTGAGTTTCAGTTTCTGAAATATCCCCACAAAATCACCCAGATTGTATTCTTAGGAATGATAATTATAACTTGCTTGCTCATTGTTTAAAAATAACACTGATTTTTTTTTCCTTCTAATACACGCCTAAGAAAGAGATCAGAGCTTTTTTTACCCATAGCCTAAAATCAAAATTTGGGCATTGCAAGCTTGGAAAAGAAAAAGAAAACAGCATTATTCTCATGTTAGGACTATACGTCAGCATTTGAGAAGCACTGAGCGAATGACAAAGCAGGAGAGAGCTCCCATTTGGTTGCCCCAGTAAAAAGAGCCCAGTCATAGTAGGAAACTCACACACCAATATTTTTTATTATTGTTATTCCAAGGAAAACAGCTCTTGTGACCTTTCATCGCCTCCAACCAGCCCTAGTAGAGCTTGGTGCACTGGAAGTGTCTGAGCACGAACGCTCGCATCTCGATAGTTGCAGCTGCTAGTACAATAGGATTAATTTGCCATCTACCAACTCTAATGCCCTTCTGTTTCATCTTCTTTCCCCACCAGGGGCAGTGGTGACAGCATCTGTTCCACTGTTATTTTAGTGGCGCCTTTCATGCTGTTATAGTTAAGGGTCTGTCAGCGTTTCCATTACACACACGCGCGCACATGCATGCACACACACATTTCTTGAGAGAAAGGGCAGTTCAGATCATCCTCTGCAAGGGTAAAAAAAACAAGCCATTGGGGCTAAAATGATGTGAGTCTTAGAAGGAAGCGTTTACATATTCAATTTGATCATTTTATTTGAGAGGAAACTTGGAGATACAAGAGGTTCCAACTAATCTGTTCTGCATTTATTAGTGTAAAATAATGAATAGTGAATATCGATGAATAGTGAAAACTGGTGAAGAGTGAAAATGCAAATGTTCAATAACCTTACAGAAAACTGTGCCAAAAAAAAAAAAAAATAGTAATTGTTTCTGAACAAAGGCATTTGTTGATTAGTTTCTAGGTATAACTTCTTACTTCTAGGTAACTTTGTTGTTAGGTTATTACTTCAAAAACATTCCAGACAAGGCTTGATGAACAGGCCACTAATCAGGATGAGCAACTTTAAAAACATAAGAAGGGGCAGATCTCTAATTTGAAAGTGATAACAGGGAGAAATATGTTGTCTTCTCCAGGCAGCCGAGCCATACAAAGAGGTAGAGGGTATCTCCAGCAGCTGAGGCGTTTTGGGAGCCCATGGCTGGAATGCCTGGGAACAGCTATGGGTTCTCCCCGCTGTTCGCAGGACACATGCCCATTCCCACATCGCTATTGGGGAGCCGTTGCCCCAAAGCATGTCTTCCTTCCTCTATTGCTTTCTAGGCAAAAAAATCGATAGAAAAGAAAAAAAGTAAGTGACAAGGCAATTTGGAGAACGGGCTAGCTTATTTCAGCAACGAAAATCCTGTGGAAGTGCCAGGTAGCAGGCTCAGCAAGGAAGGTCTGCTTCAGAGACCACTCACATCTCTCAACAAGCTGCACCAGCATTTCCTCCTGAAACCATTGCACATATGCAGGCTGCCACCTAACCCAAAAGGACTTTAAACCTGTATAACCCATCTAAAATCTCAAAACCCTTCTCACTCAGTGCTCCTCAGTGCTGTGTCGAGGCACAGCTTCTGCAGCAGAAGGAAGGAACTAGAGGTTTCCAGAAATCTCTGGAAATTCAAAACAGTTCAGAAAACCAGCTGGGGCCTTTCTTAGCGCTAACATACATTTTTAACAGTGACCATTGGATTGACAAAGTCTATAATGCCAATGTGAGCTTTCTATGGGTGAACTCAATTTTACCTCCAGTTCAAGCAACATGCTACCATTTATGGCACCCTCTGGAAACCTCACCCTCTTTACATTCTGCAGTAATAGTAATGCATTTCTCTTCTTGAATGATACACAAGGCAAATGAGGACATTCATAAGTAACAGGATTTTTAAACTCAGCACAGTGGAGAAAAAAATTAGAACCTCAGTTCAACCATATATTGTGATAAATATAGAATGGGTAACTCAATAAAGAGCAAGCTAATCCAGACACAAGACTCCAAAGCCATGCAGACTTCTGTAGGCACACTGATGAAGCAAGCATGGCACAGTCACTGTGATGGGAAACAGATTAATAACACGCAGTGTCTTTTTCAAGTTACATTGTCAAATACCTAAGTGTCCTTCGTCACATCACTTAACTGCTCTGCATTTCGGCATCCTCATCTGTGAAATAGAATAGGTAATTAAACACTCATGAATGCTTTGGGACTCCTTGGTGGAAAGAATTATTATGGTGTCTTATTACTGTGAGACAACACGCAATTGTCTCAGGTCTCTGTAACAGCTGAGCCTAAATGGTAAAGGGAAAAAATCTAAAAGCTCAACTGAGATCTTCTGCCATGTCCTCTGTAAGATACAGCTACTGCTTCTGTCCATTCTTCATGCTGGGGAAGGCATTCTGAGGCTGATCACACTGCAAAAATATTAGCATATTACAGCACTTTCTAAAACAGATTGGCTAGAAATTAGGAAGAGAACAGTGAAAAGAAGAAACATACCTCCCAGAAATATTACA
Organism: Crypturellus tataupa; assembly: GCA_034781795.1. NCBI lineage: Eukaryota > Metazoa > Chordata > Aves > Tinamiformes > Tinamidae > Crypturellus > Crypturellus tataupa. Next base: position 5,029,842 of record JAWLRI010000833.1, read on the forward strand.
TCCATGAACTGTAGGAATTGCTTAAGAGATGCCTGAATGCCTGAAAAGAGGAAATTCAAAATAAGAGCTCCAAATGTAAAACCTTCTCCTCACATAAAAAAGCCCACTCTAAAAGCAGCAGATCCCCCCCAACAGCACAGACAATTTCCCCAAAGCCCATGACAATGAAAAACATTTTATATTGCCCCAAAACTCGCCAACAGAGCTATCTAGGTGCCTACTGCCCACCTCACAGCACTGGAAAAGCAAGTGCCCAGTGGGTATCATTCTCCATTATCTCTCAAACCTTTGCCACCAGTGTACGGTAGAAGCGTTGGAAAAATGAAAAGTGTGTATATTGTAAGCGTTGGTTAAACAACCCCACAGTAATTCTTATTTGCTGGAGGTTTTAGAGAGCAGATGTAGGATTGGCAGGGGCTGGAGCTGGCTATATTGTTCTAGCTTGGTTAGAGCCAACACAGAAAGAACACGAAAAGCTGCATTTTTGTGTGTGTGTGCGTGTGTGTGTGCGCCTACGTGCCTGTGTATGTGTTTGCCTTTTGCCATCGTCTCGTCTAAGATTTCTTGGATTCACACTGACACGTACAAAAAAAAAAAAAAACCCACCAGGTTGGTTCTCGTCCAAAAGAAATATGACTTATATCAGCTGCTGCATGAGAGTCTTTCAATTGCCACTACTAAGCCGCCTATTTTGCAGTAGCAAGTGGCCATGTGCTGTAACACACTGATTGCCTGCTTTGGTGGTATCGGTTGCTAGAATAAGGGCAAACAAATGGGGAACCAAATATAAAAAGCAGCCAGCAGCACTGAAGAAGCATTACAGCTGCCAGGCAATAACTTAGATAGTTACAGCTGCCATCACCTAGTTCACGCAAGCTTTTTAATATCTTTTGGCAGCACTCGGTGTCACAGCACAAAAGGAAAGTTGGCACTTCCTAGCATACTTTGTTTGACATAACTGTAGGCAGAACCCAGCTGATACCTTCATCAATGTGTATGTGTTTGCTCTTAAGGTACGTTTTAACAGATCAAACATTGTTTTTCTCTTTCTGTTGCACTCACCCCTGTTAAATCATAGGTTGGGAACCACACCAGATAAATGGGAAAGAGCTCAGCAAGCTGGAGCGCACAGCCAATTCCAGCAGCACCTCAGATAAGGAACATACACAAAAAAAATCTAAAAAAGAAAAATATAGTACGACAGGAGGGTTTGGGGGAGGGAGGTTTAAAAAATAAATAGATATACTGCTTTGCCAAAATGTTCTCCTGCCTCGCCAGTAGCAGCAGCAGCAGCAGCAGAGCCAGGCCAGATTCTCTTCTCCATTTACCATACTTATAAAAAACCCACAAGCACAAACACATAGACCATCACATACACATAATTAAAGCACCGACATCCCTTACCGTGATTTACAATCCACACCACCAGAAGTACACAGGCGCTCCCAGGATTTCATCAATGTCTCATCTGGTGCTCTTGGCAAAGCCAACCTCTTCCTTAGACACAGCGCGTGCTACACCTCATTCTCTCAGAAATGGGGATGCAGAACTCTTCCCCTTATGTGAACTAGAGAAGACGGGCACTAAACGTGTCAGTGCTGTGTGATTTGCAGCTATGGGACCTCATTTTGCAGGAGATTAATAAAAGACTAGCCTGCAGCATTGACTCTTGAGGCTGCTTTCTGTCATAGCAAGTCTTCACGTGGCCCACAAATCTGGCTTGCAACATTGTACAAGGAATTGGACAGTATCCACGTAATGACACTATTTTACAGCCATGTACAAGGCATACAGAGAGAGAAGGCTCTGCCTCCAACATCTTCCATTAGGTCTGAACAAAGCAAGCAACCAAACTGTTATCTGGAGCCCAGGTTTCTATTAATGCACTTAAGTTACTTTACTTGTGATTCAATCCATAAAGCAAACGCACCCAAGCCTCTCAGGCCTCTGACATTTTAACAGGTGTTAAAAAGCCACAACCTTGAGACAAACAGTTTTATGGATTCTCCCAGGTTAGTCACCACAGGGAAAGGTAACAACGAATCTGAGAGGAGAAACAAAAGAGAAGGCAAATATCATTATCTTAATTTTAAAAATAGGAACCTGAAGCACATTAAGGGGCGATGATGGTCCCCAGCCTGGACCAGTGACTGAAGGTCAGTCTCTTTGGGCTCCCATCCAGCACCTCATCCTCAGGTCACTCGCGCCATGGAACCACAGAGCAAAGTGGGCTTCTCTCCAGGAGCAGAACGTGTTCCCCAGCTGAATGTGGTTTCAATTCGAGTCCAGAAGCTCCAAAGGGACAGCAGGAATGTGCTTCCTAAAATATCTAAAATTGACATTCTTGAGGTAGGTGAATTGTTGACAAATGGATGTAAAAACATGTCAAGATGCACATGAATCTGTATCTGAAACTGATCTGGGAGTAAACTGCATTTAATGACAATTTACAGTGCAAGAGGACTAACTGTGTCTAAGAATGGATAAATCACATATGTTGGGTCAAGGTGAACAGGTGTTCCAAGGAAAAGACAAAAGGTTTTTGCTTTGGGGCTCCATGTTTGCAGCATCAGGAAAAGAAGAACTGATCCACAAGATGCCCCTCTGTCCCTCAGGAGGGTCCAGGCTATGAATACATTTTCAAAGCCCCTAATATGCTGTATAAAGAAACATTCATGTATACGCACACAAAAGGACAGTCCCAGACTTACAGCCGCCCACCGAGGTAGAACAGGTGGCTGTAATGTAGTAAAAAATGTATTGCAAGGAACTTGTCATGAATTTTAAAAACAAAGACACCTACAGACATAATAAAATTGATGTGACATTCAGTTAAAACTAAAGCTTTGAGCTCTCTTGAAATGACAACGCAGGGGAATTCAAGGAAAGGGCCTGCTCCCACTATTACTCAAACAACGGTTGTACTCCAGTGGCGTGAGCAATCTCTCTCATCTCAATAGGACAACATGCAATAGGGCAACGTACAACAGCATGGAATTAACCCTCCACACAGGTAAGAAATCAGGACCAAACACAGCCCCAGACAATTGCTGTAGCAAAGCAAAGCTCCAAGGTCCTAGCAAAGAAAGACGAGGCCTTTCCTTCCTCTATCGCAGGATATGACATCTTCTTTTCCTTGATTATTTTAATTTCAGAGGAGCTGATTTTAACTGTTAGCCAAGAATTGCTTCCTCCTTCCTTGATGATGTTTTTAGTGGCAGCATACATATGTGGAAACACTATTCGATAGCTTGGGAGCAATAAAATACGCTCTCAGATGCCTCTGTCATCCCCCAAAAAATTGAAAGAGGGAAAACTAGATTTAAACTTTTCACAGAAGGTATATCCATCTCAATTAAGATGCAGTTTAACAAGTTAGCTGAGTCTGACAAGTTCACCATAGTTTAAAAAAAAAACACAGGTGTAATGGGATAGGGAAGAGAAAGAACCAAGAATAAAGAGCAAAACAGGGATAAATAGTCAATTACGACAAATCAGTTTCCTTGGCAACTGTATTTCTAACTGTAATAACATTGAAATTCTTTTAGTAGTGAGTAGATATAAGGTTATATAACTCAGGTATACAGGCAAGCACCTCTTCCACTGGTTAAGTTGAACCCATATCTTCATGGAAGATGACAAACCCCAAAAGATTTGATGGTCAGGCTAGTTCAGCATTGTAAATACTTTTAAACTGCTTCCAAATTTCTTCCTACAGAGAGATGAGCTCATAGTGCTGAATTTCAAACCCGCCACATCAGTGCTTGTCTGCAAGTTTTCCTTACAATCTCTGTGACTGGAACAGGGCTCCAGTTTAGAGAGACAGCAGGCATAGGAGAAAGAGAAAAAAAATGAAGTGAGAAAATCTTGGGGTGATGTTGGAGCTGTTGAGCACATGAATGCATGTGACCTTTACCAAATGTATGCACATAGTGGCCAAAAAAAATCTACATCCAGTCCTGACTACCTCTCCAAATGATTATGTTGAAATGTATTTGAATTTCCATGACTGTCACCTGAAAATAACGTCTTTTGATATCCCTTTCTGACATTTTAACTATTTGGGGAAGTTCACTGAAATCCAAGTGGAAATTACACTCCAGTCTGCAACGAGTTTCCCCCAAGGAGCCACTCTGAAGGAGCACCTGGGGGCTGCTTCTGAACACAAGGCAGGAATGTTTCTCCAGGAATCTCTGGTGCTCAGAGCCAGTGAGGTGCCAGAGTAGGACCCTGCTGCCTCCTGCCTGCATTTCCAGGAAATCAGGGAGACTGATGGATACACGGACAACTGAAGAAGCTAGGCAGCGCAGATGTAATACAATTTAGTCAATAGTATTTTTTTCCATTTACTCCAAAGGATTTTGCAGTACCTGTCTCATAAGTGCAACACATACTGAGGAGCAAGAAACACAAGCCAGATGAAGAGCCAAGCAACCAGAGAATGAGAGTGGCACCAAACAAGTGGGTCCACAGCAGCTGCAGCATGAGATGCATGATGTAACACGGACCCAGATAACACAACTGGGAAAAGGCTGGGGGGCAGAACTAAAATGCAAGGATTTAGCTGTTCAAAATGCCCTGAGGACGGTGCCACATCAGTCACTACAAAGAGAATTCTGTGGGAGAACATGCCTTACAGGGAGTGCTAATAATACTCAAGAAGTTTCAGATGATTTCTGAGAGGAAAATGAAGGTGTAAAAAAAAAAAAAAAAAAAAAAAAGTGAAAAACCCAGAACTTTTGGGCAGAAAATCCCTGAAATCTTTTTATTCCCGACACGCCATAACTATCAGACTACGATGCTCACTCTGATAGTTATATCACACTGTGATGCTGAGATCATTGTGTGCTAAATCACAATGCTTACCCTAATTGGTGCCATTACATGATAAAATAATTGCATCTGGGCTCAGTGGTACTGCAGAAATGGCCACAAGCAGTGGTGTGTCCCTCATGCACAGTCCAGCAAGGAAAGAGTTAAACCATATATTATATGTCAGTAATGAAAACCAGCACTCAAGCAAGGCAATTCAAAGCTAAGGCTGACACACCATCGTTAACACGGCCCTTTGTGCTTAGCTACCACGGGAGTCTTGAGCAGCACATGGTGTTGTACCCCACACAATATGTGCTACTACAATACTGCATTCACAACACAATGAATTGAGGTCAAGTGAGTGACCTTAAAAGAGCTTTCTTTTAATTCTTTAAAGAAACACCCCATGATACGTTGGAGCCCATTAAACAAAGCTGCAAGAAGATACAGTAAACTTTAATTAGCAGTGAAGGCAATAACCTCACTTTATACTTCATAATTTCTCCCACCATGTTTTATTACATGGCACAGTCATTTTAGTACCTTTGTACCTCAGGCAGCATCCATGTGGTGTGGAAAGGGATGTGTTGTTGGATATTTATTGTAATGGGGCTTCATGTGGTTGGAGGTCAAAGTGTAGGACTTTCATTTGTACATCACTGTTCTACTATCTGCTCATGTCTCTGGGTAACCTGATGTTCAAACCTTTTGTAAGGCAATTGCTGAGGAGGTTGTTCTTATTGTTATAAGAACTTGGAGAGAGGATGCTGGGCTTTGGCCTCGGCACAAGCTTACTGTGTGACTTAGGGGTACTACAGCCAAAATTTTTCTCATGTTCTCAGATGCTTGAATTTTTAGGGGACTAGGGTGCAGCTCCTATGATCTGGTCTCAGAAAGCTGAAGAATCAGTAGTTCCTGTCGACTTCTCAGCACCACTGAGAATGAGCTTGGAAATTTTCATATTTGTTACCGCACCAGTTATCTGCAATTTGGAAATTCGGGCCTTTTGCCTCTGTACAGGTTAAAGCACCTCACATCAAGTTGTTGGAATGGTATTTACTTGCCTCTTAAAGGAGCTTACTGACTAAAAGGGGCGCTTTTAACCCCTTTTAATCCTTTTTATAGTATCTATTTATCTAATAATGGGGCATAACATCTGAACCTCTCAGGTAGGTAAGGACACTATGTGTGTTTTACTGGTGAAAAAGCTCCCATACAAAGTTATTCTGGTCCAGATCCACAGCAAGGCTTTAGCAGCTATATCCAACTGTGCAGAAAAGATATAATCCTCAGAATACCCAGGAGTCTTTTGGCATGTCACTAATTGCATTACATTTTCCCCACTTTCTACAGTTCTGCTTCTGTGCATGCCTAGAAAATACTGTCTTGAAAAGGCTGAGTCACTTGAAGGTGATCAAACATTCATGTTCCATCTACATACATCCACATATCTCAAAAGAATACTTGGTCTTATAGGTACCTTTGGAGCATGTATACTGGATGGTGCTCCATACAAAGCTGTGATCACTCTCTGTTTCCTATAAAGCATGGCTAGGCGAGGAAGACTTGCCTAGTCATAAAAGCAGCACTTCAGTTCCAATGCCTCCTCCACAAATTTAAACAGTCTTTGCCATACAACATCCCCTTCCCAAATGAGTGTGCAATAAGCCAGCTGTACACACAGGGTCGAGGAAGTTGTTTATGTCATTTCTGCAGAGATGGGTCCTAGGTGGTATTCCACAAAGCTAGCGCACCTGACAGCTCCATACACTCATTATTTGTACAGTTGTTATTAACACATTCCACCTGTCCACTGTATATTATACTTCATCTCTTACAGGACTGGTTGTCTTGTCTCACATACCTTTTAGATTACTGCACTTGTGCTGCTCCCATTTTCTTTTGGATTGAAGAATTTCTTGTGCTGGTGATCACTGAGCTGGCAGTCATGCTGCCCCCATCCAGAATTATGTTTCCCCTCATTTTCTCACATGTAGTTGATGTTTCCAATGAAAAACAGTTCATAGTCAGTGCTCCAAGATTTTACTTATAGGGCAGATGATCCCTTCTTTTTGTCATTTCTGTTTGTAACAGGTTACTCCTGCTTCGAGGCTCTGGTGGTGTCTTACTGGTCTATTTACATTTCTCCTGTCTCCCTGGCATTAGCTCCCAGGAACTTCCAGGGCCTTGAGACGTCACTGTGACACTCAGTGGGTATTGTGGTACTTGTGGTATCATTACTTGTTGTGGTACCTTCTTTAATCTTCCTCCTTCAAGTCATGCAGTAACTATGATGGGTAAGAAGCAGAAAATACAGAAATACATATGATACTCCTTTGCCTTTTTTTAACAATTTCTGACAAAATATAGTAGAATCCTTTAATAAGAAAAAAGGGTGAAATATCTGAAGATCTTTCTTTTAAGCTTAGGAACTGCCAAGGCTGCAGTGCTGTTTGGCTCCGACAGAAACATTGTGAGCCGCACCTCAAACAAACCTGGATGATTTATGCAATTTCTCCAGACCTCAGCATCCTCTCCTCCCTTTGCCTTGAAAGTGCAGAACTCTGGACACGGCGAACTGGGGAACACGACCCTCTTCAGCTAGCACATTGCTAGCACAGAGACCTGAACTAATCACAAGTGCGAAGCACAGGTGAAGTTTGCTCTCAGCAGCTTGCCCTCTGTGAGTGCTGGGCAGGATGCTCTGCTCCAGCACAGGCATCTCAATTGCCTTTAAAAGTAGGTCTCGTTAGAGCATATTGCAGCCATCTAGTTACACAGTGACAAAGGCACATGTAATTGCAGACAGGTTTACATTAGAGGAAAGGGCAAAATCTGGACAACCCAACAGAAACATACAGATGTGCTGATATGAAAATAAATGGGAAAATTCCACAGAACAGATGTGGGGTGTATTAGCACTTTCTTCTTCACAAGCCTGTCAAAAGGGGAAGCATTGGTGACTTGTAGACTTTGTTATCTATTTTATTTCTCCCACTTTATGGAAGGCATCATACTGATGCACCATGAGCCAATGAGGGTCTTATTGCAAGGATCTTTCAAAACTAGTGTTACACACCTAAACCTTTGTTGGAAACCCATCTGGCAAAACACCCAGTCTACACCATTATCAGAATGTCCATCTAGACCTATCTGTAGATATGTATGCAGGACTTCTAAAAATACAAAAAAAAAAAAAATCCACTAGAAACAATATAATCAATAATTCCCTTTCACATAACACCTTTATTCCTAAAAAATATTAATATACATTTATTCAGATACATCCTTAATGCAACCATACCAAAAATATCTGTGGAAAATTTACCTCAGGTGTGATTTTTGCCCATGGAGAGCACTCAGGAAAAATCCAATGCATTGAGGCTTAAGCACGCCAAAAAGAGAAGCAACCAATCAGCTCCAGAAAATCCAGGGATGCCTCTGTCTCTGTGTTTTCCCTGTGTTTTTATAGTATATTGTTGCGTATGAGTTACAAATGTGTGAAAACATTAAAGTTGAGCCAACTACAAAATAAGCTAATATCTTGTGTTTTCTGAAAAATGCAAGCCTAATTAGAGTTTAGGTAATTAAAGCTTTCACAGTTATAAAAAATACAATACATTCATTTATGCAAATCTGCCACTGAGTGTGATTTCAGTAAAATACCATGTAATGTGCATAACGTCAGAATTTTGCTTACAATTGAAATGTCTGCAAAGCAAGTTCTCTTCCTAAATTTCAGGCACATGCACTGTAATTCTCTTGCATTATGGATTTAAAGCTCAGATTGCTTTGTCTTCATTTAAAAATGATTAGCAGTTTACAACGGATTTATGCACTGGCACAGCCTTTGTATCATTGCGCAACTACAAGCTGATTTACAAAAGCCCAAATACACTATGTGTATATCTATGTAGCTACAAAGTAATATGTGATGGCAGGCATAACCAGCACACATAATTTACAATTAAGTGATTAGCCATATAAGCCTCTATTATTAATTAATTTTTAATGCTGACATTATGCTTGGGGCTATAGAAAATACAAGGCAGACTCTGCCCTGAGATGGCAAGAGGCTAAAGCGACAGGTACTGGTTCTCATCCTACAGCTTTCTGGGAGCTACGGAAAAAGCACCAATCCTGAGGTCAGCTCAGCGTGGTAAGGTACAGGCACCGCCACAGAGACCCCTGAAATAGCAGCAAACAGGGAAAGCTGAAAGTACTTTTTTTTTCTAGTCTAATCAAAAAGCAGGCCCACATCTCAGCACGCGAAGCTTCTACAGCAGCAGCACCCGGGACAGCGAGTCCTGCCTTGCAGCACTCGGTGAGTCCCTGGATTAGGGGGATGGACAAAAGGCATGAAATTGCTCATCCTGAACCCAGCACAGCTCCATCAAATGGGTTGACCGGGGAAGCTAAATCCCAAGAGGGAGTAACTATCTACTTCCAGGCAAAGAGGGGTGAGGAGAGCTTTTAATACCCACCATGTGAATTATCTAGAAGTTTACAGAAAGTAAAATCGGGTTCAAAACTTTTTGTGCATAATTATCTCTAGCTGATCTTTTCATTATTTTTGAAAATCCTCTGCTTCTTTCACTCTCAGCAGTCTAAATGGGAAAATATCCAACATGGAAGTGTCCTTCATTATTATTTACATAGAGCCTTACCTGCTCGTTTGTTGATAAATCGGAAAGCTGTATTTGCAACAAAATAATGATAATATGCAGCTGCATCGACAGATTACAAAAAGCAAAGCAACCAGACAATTATTTACTGTGCTGCTGTAAGACAGGGTACTAACTTTCTTTACATCCACAAGTTTTAAAACTGTCACACAGCTTTTAATTGCCATTAATAAGGTGGAGATAAAGCCCTCTGGGTCTTAATCCCATCATCATTTTGTTGCCAGTTAATGACATGTTAGCCAGAGCTGTATATCCCGAGCTTATGGAAGGGTCAGAAGGAATATTTCATCCTAGACCAGCGAGGCTGTATTCCATTGGTAACCTCTAACCCACCAGGGCTGTCAATCAACAAGCAGTGTGCATGAACACCATATTCTCGGTAAACCTCCTTCCACACCTATGAATTCTGCCAGTCACCCTCCATTATTAACAGCTCTTTCAGCTAGATTAAATTGTCAGATCTTTTCAGGAGAGTACGGGGTGATTTGCTATTGTTCTCCTCTCAGAGGACTAGTGATCTACTGCATGGCTTTGGGCAACTGATAGCACCGTGAAAGCCAGAAGATTGTTTGGCTTTCTGCAAAGGACCTCAAAAGGTTTACAAGGAGAATACAAGAACTGTAAGAAGCCTCACCACTCCAGATGGATTTAGCTGAGAGATGAACTGGGATCATAAAAGTCAGGTCATGGATAGTAGCTGGGCCCCAGTAATGAGCAAGACCTCTGAGCAGCATTGTCATATAGATAATAGAGATCTGCATCCAACCTACCACAAGATTCATTGGCACTTTGATCAGATCTATGTCTCCTCTATAGATAAGGGCAAACAAAGAATCCAAAGCAAAAGCCATTTTTCCTAGCTTGCTCTTTGAAGTCTTTTTACAGAAAAATACTCGGGAGAACAGGGGCTGTATTGAATAGTTTTACATAGGAAATAGGACTAGAAGAGTCCTCCCAGGTCATCCCCTGCTGTGCTTGACACATCATACCTCATTGATATCACAACATCACAATCTCATTGATAAATTTCTCAAGTTTCTTCTTGAAACCAGATAGTTTTCTTGACTCTGTGACACCTACTGGAAAGTTGCTCCGAAAGTTCATGTTGTTAAAAAAATTCATCCATTTTCAACAGAACATTTATTCAAAGGTGGCTTCTTTTTGTTGTTTAGACAGTATTCAGTATATTCCTAATTTAATCAGTTGTTCTCTTTCGCACTTTAACCTGATAATACATTTATAGGGGCCAATATGCTCCTGCTCTGTTTTAGTTTAGAAAGACTAAAAGAAGGGCCATTCCTCTATTCCCCATTCTCTGCTTCAGTTTAACAGCCTTTTTCCTGGATGCTTTCAACCTGGAGTTCATCTCTTTTGGGCAGGGGCGGCCTGGAGTTCTGAAGGAGATTTCCCTAGTGCCTTGTACAAAAGTAGTCAGGAATCCCACATGTTTCCTGGATATGCTTCCCTTGATGCAACATCCAGGGGAACATCTCAGGGAATATTTCCCTTTTCTGCTGTTGCAGGGCGCCAGAAGTTGCCAGTCATTGTGAATTTCAGCAAAACACTTCTCTCTGACTTCCACCTGATGAGCCTTCAGCTCAAAGTAAAAAAAAAATAAAACATCTGCATGACCTTGTGGTTTATTAGCACTTAATTTTATCCGTATTCCGTTTCTCCTGTTGTCAGGGTCAGTCCTTTGAATTGTCAAGGCCTCTCAACTTTCTGTCACTCACTAACCTAATACTTGCACGCTTACTCTTTCTGCTATGACCAAAATAAAATGTGGAAATAGGTCACAAGTTTGATCATTAATATACTATGCTAGTTACTATTCTCCCCTTTTGTCAGTTCTTTCAGTTTTGCTCTCTGCAATCCTCCAATAGCCATTTTACATTTCTGGTGCTAATCCTCATGATCTCCAGCCCAAATAATTTTTCTTCCTGTGACTCTGCATCAAATCTTTTACAGAAATCCAAATGAATTAGAGCTACCATATTTTCCCTGGTCACAAACTCAAAGAAAGATACCACACTAATCTGACACAATTTATCTTTGGTAACCTACCTGTTATTACAATATTTGCTAACGCACTCTCTGGAACCTCACTCCTCTGCAAAATAAGTTTATCCAGCTAGTAGAATTCCATCAATACAAAATAGATGCAAGAGCTCAGCTGTCTTGAAAGGAGAGCCACAGTTCAAACTCATAAGAGAAAGATAATTTATAAATATACAGAGGATTAGCCATCTCAAAATTATTTCATATAGAGTCAAAATGATTCAAATGCCCATTGTTCTTTGACATCATTTGAAGTTTATGACAGAAAGCTTCACTGGCCACTGTTGTTCAGCTGCACAAAGTTACTTGTCCTGAAGTTTGCAATGAGGTCATAGAAAAATTCCCTGTGTTGTCCTAAATTGTCTTTAATTTTGTCTCAGCATTTATCCCTTTGTGTAAATACCTTAATGGGAACAGGACATCACAAGGAAAGAATTGCCTTCATTGTTTCTTTCGCATAGCAGGACATGCAAGCCTGCAGAATTCCCAAGATCCAGAGCAGCTTTAACTATGACCTTATTCTACAGGACAGTGACTTCGATATTGAAGTCATGCACAGAGCCCATGCTGCTGTGGGCCATTTCAGATAGCTAGTCATGATGTCTAATTGAAAAATAACTGAAAATAACTATCCTTTGTGAACTCCACTATCTTACCAGGTCAATTTAATTACTCAGAGAAGATTAACCAGGAGAGGAAAGAGTAATATTGCTAGACCCCAAACCATGTGCCATGTCCCTGATGGAGAAAGAAGGATTATTTTGTCACTAGAACACAAAGCATCTCCAGAAATTCTACATGACATTGGACAAGTCACTGAAGGTCTTTGTGCCTCAGTTTCTCCACCTATAAAATTTCTATCCTCAGAGCTCACAATATCACTGATTAATTTTGAGACCTCACTCATTAGGGTTTTTTAGATAGTTGTAGAACTTTTAGCCAGTTGTAGAGAAGGAATTTGATAGAAACTGTCATTGACACATTAAGTGTATCTGGATGCAAAAATTATCTGTCATCTCAGCTGAGTCAGTAAGGCTACTCCTTTGGTGAAGCTGCTCTTAGAAACTCTTCACACAGGCTTAGGGAGCCTGAATCTCAGTCTTCTTAAGGTAGCCAGAGGAAAGGAAGGTGACAGAGTAGATTTAGGAGAACATGAAAGCCATAGCAGACAGAGACCCCACATCTTGGCAGAATTAAAAAAAAAAAAAAAAAAGTGTTTTAGTAAGGATCAGACACTTGTCCAGAGGTCCAACACCACGAAATTCCTAGATCGTATGGGAACCATTCATCTGACCCTCAGTATTGTTTCACTCAAAGCTCCCTAATCAATCTAAATCATTGTCCATACAGCTGTACCATTTCTTTATGAAGCTTCTCAGAGCTGGGCTTTCACTGCACCAAAGACCATCTACCAAGAACACATGCAGCATGCAGCCATCTGCAGGACACTTGCCTGTCCTCCTGCTAGGTGCACATAACTCCAGTCATCCAGGCTTCCCCAGGGAAAAGGAACAACAGGGAAGGTCAGTGTTTCCCTGACAATTTCCAAGAATATTCAAATTAAAAATGGAAGTTTTGTCATTTGCATGGCAAAGAGAGAGGGGAAAGAGAGGAAGTATTGTTAGGTATTAGTAATGTAAAAACATAAGTATGCTGTTATTTATGTAATTAGTTATTGCTTTCATTATGGGTGCAGTCTTAATGGTTATAGTATTTATGTATAATTACCTTAATATTCACTGAAATTTCCAAGTAGCTCCCTAATTAACTGTCTCAAATATATAATTACATTGCATCTTTACGCAAGACTTGCCTAATTAATGTAGTTACACCACTTCTTTGTGAATGTGCATTATTAAATGCTCTCTGCATCATTCTTCTGACTTCTTGTAATTCACGCTTTACAAAAATTAAGACCCTGAATTAGAAACCTTCATGAGCAACCAGCTCCAAAAGCAACCGCCAGATGATCTTTTCTTAACAACAACAAAAAAAAAAACTTACTAAGCCTCATTACCACTCCTTTTAACAAAAGATTTCCATCTGGATCTGAAAGAAATCTCAGGTACTCTTGTCTTTAAGAGGGCATAGAAATCATGGTATAGATTTAAAGAGAAGAAAATCTTACTGCCAGCAAAAGTCCAAACTCCTGGACTACCTACATCATCTGCCACTAAGCTCATCTGGTAAAGGAATCAGGGGGTTGCATGATTACACTCCAATCACTTGACAGTATCAAGCGGCATTTTCAAAATACCAAGAGTAGCAAGGGATTTAGGAACACTGTCATTGAGATTAGTCCTCCAAGACTGGGTGGCTTTCATTCAAAAGCTCAGAGATCCTTTCTGCTGGACACCATGATCAACCTCTCCGTTTGCCATTCCGAAAAGCTTTGCATGCCACGAGTAACCCGTGTATCACAACTTGGAAGCTCTTACTCTAACATGCGGGTAGCTTCCAACTTGCAGTCACCGTCAACCACCAAAGCGCTTGAAGGGGAGGTTACAGCTCCAGAAAACCTAGTTGCTTTTGGAGCCAGAATGCCTCCAATTCCCAGTGCCCTGGGCTGCTCAGTTGCTCAGTGAACTGAGAAGAAAGAGACCAGGAAGAAATTCTGGGATTTTTCTCAGGGATCCTTTATGCCCATCTTCACCTTCCGGTGAACCTTTCCACATTGCAAAGGGGCTACTGAGGTGACAGAAAGTAGACCAGAGAAAGCTGGAAAAGGGACACTGGACCATATAGGCACAACAAGCCTAACAGTACATTCCAGCAGCTGTGAACACATTTTTTTATGCAGGGTCAGTTTGCTCAAAGGCAGTATGTCTTTTACATCCTGAGGTTTTTGGAGTAGTTGGGCATGTACAAAAGCCGTTTTCCAAGGATTTATACACTGATTAAGTGGTTACCCTAACAGTTAGGATCTGGAGAAAACTTTGCCATTTGTATTTGTAGAATCTACAATGGTTTTAGCTATTGACATCCATCCATAAGGCAAGTAAAGTGGGAGAAGAAACACGTTCCAGGGACGTTTACTTAACAAACATTCATATGGACACAGGAGGTAAAGATTACTGACAGAACTATAATTAAGACAGTTATTATCTATTCCAAATAGACTGATATCAGGCCAATTTCTAAGAAAAAAAGTGTCTTTAAAGTCCAATATTTTCATGGGCTACCTGATGCTTTGTCAGTGCATCACAGCTTCCAAACACACCTACACTGATCTAGAAGATGGTCCATATGCAAATAGGCATCTGATGTTTTGGGTATTTATTTTTAAAGATGCCAAAATTGAAAGCACAAAGGTCCAAGATGGGAGCACAGCTTGCAGAAAACAGACAGACAAAGGGAAAATAGGATTAGAAGTTAAAGAATGTTTAAAAAAAAAAGCAAAAAAGGAAGATACAGGCTAACTGAACAAAAGGGACATTATTTTAAAGGAATTCTTTCTGGAAGTAAAGGTTGTCTAAGTAGAAGAAAGGTGAGAGAGAGCAGATGAAGCCATTTGAAAGCAGAGATAGAAAAGGAGAGGGGGGGAAAGGTAACAAGAAAAAATAAGTTCTGATATATTCCAGTTGGAGGCAATGTCCTGACTATGGAGACTGCTAAATAGTCCGTCCCAAGGAACTGAATATAACCAAGGAGGAAAAAAAGGAATAAATATAATCTGAGCTCGTTTTATGTGCTTGAAAATTCAAGGACCAATGGTTTTACTAGCCCATTTTTTACATTAGTTATCTATTTTCAACATGAAATTTTACTTGACAGCTTTGCATGGCAACCAAATCTCAGAAGTAAAAGAACAAAACCTTTGGAAATTAGGACTCAGTTTTATTTGTATTTATTGTTGCAATTACAAAGTTTTTGACCTCCAGTTGTCAGATAGAGAATATAGGCATATCAAACTAAGGATAACATCCCACTTCACCTCCCATTTAAATAAATCACTACCTACAAGGGTATATGAGTATAAACAATACCATACCAAAGAATCTAACTGATAACTCTGTGTGCATACAGATAAAGTTACTTTGGTAAGCAAAGAGTTGGCATAATAGAGGTTTACAAGGCAGGTCAACATTTTTAGGTGTAGAAACTTGCAGTTAGGCACCTAAAGAAACAGTCTGACTTTCTGAGGTACAAAATGTCAAGAAGACTGAGTGAGAGCTACTAGAAGCATCTTCAAAAATCCTGCCCCAAGTTTGTATATTTTGACCATATACAGGGCTTTTCCATAGAATTCTATTGTCCTAAGATGCTTATACTACAGAAATCTATGCTCAAACAGGCTCAAGCACTGAAAAAAATATTAAACCCATTATTTCTAGCAAATCATTGCTATTACAGAAGAGCCTCTTGCTTTTTGAAATAACAAATACCAACTCATATCCTGAATGCACACATTAATTTACCATTTTGTTCTGCAATATTTTAGGCAAACATTTAACACTAATTGAACATGTTACAGCCAACACGTGACATACGCATGGAAAATACATTGTGACTACAGCACTGTTTTTTTCCACTTCCTTTTTTTTTTTTTAAGTTTTGTAGTGCACAAAGAGTTACTGAAATAGCCAGCCGTACAACATCTGGGAGACAAAAAACACACACAGGAAAACACAGCAGAAGAGGAAGATCCATGAAAACAGGAAACATTAAGTGGAGAGTGAAAATATGTCAAAACAAAGGAGGCAGTAGACTGTCAGGACAAATGGGTTTTCACCGATCAGCAGAAGTTCCTCAAGGGTCTTCAGAGACCGGCCAGGTGACGCATGCCACCCCTGGCACAGAAGGACAGCAACCTTTGTAACTCCCATGTCGCACACACCAAGTGTGGTGTCTGCCTGTCCCCGTGCCGCCTGCACCCAGAAAGGTCAGCTCCACTTTTGAAGTCTGTGCTTTACTCCAGTCAGAAACATTAGGTTTTAAGGAGTCCAGCTAAGCGCAAATGCAGATGCTTATGGCCAAGGTACCCAGGGAAGGTAGCTGGAATTAAAGCACCTTTGCAAATGTGCTTCTTTTTTTCCAGTTGTCTTCGTAGCCTTTCTCATCAATGTTTGCAGAAATAGCGTGTTATTTGCCCAAAGCTTTGTCAGTTCTCCTATATTTCCAAGCAGACAAGAGTATTTACTTGCGTCATGCACCTTCCCTTCTACTGCTCTTCAGGACGACACAGTTATCCAGCCAGATACTACAATAATATTTTGTGGGTTGGGATATCGCATCTTGCACCAAACTAGGAAAGCGTAAATACTCCAAAACACATATTTTGCAAGTAAACCTCCACGCAAGCATGGTGCACCCACCCTGCCCAGGCCATGCTTCAGAGTGACAAATGTGACAGAAGACGCAGTGCAGCGTGAGGCACTGTGAACGCAAAGGCCACTCGGCGAGAGGCTGCGTGGACTTCAAAGCCCATCGAGGCCCAGCTCCCACGTGCCTTGCTGAGGGCCCTTCCAGCAGAGAAGCCCTTGCAGGACACCAGATACCCTGGAATCTGCTCAGAGGGGTGTTCCTCACACACAAAACTGTCCAGGAGGATTTTGATTAAGGGATGAGGCACAAATTGAGTTGCTTTTGAAAGGAGGAGAAAATGCTCAAACACCCTTGGGCCCCCGCAAATCTCCCCCTAGTAACACGGTAGCAAGATCGAGCCTCCAGGAGGTAGGGGAAGACGCCTTGCCTGGGCCCTGCGGCAGGAAAAGCACAGTTTAGCAGCGGTGGTGCCCACCGCTGGGAATGGGGCAGTCCCCCTGCCCAGGAGGCTGCTGAGGTCCTAAGGGACCTTGTTGTAGCCATGTCGCCACAAACCCTGGCATCTTTGTGGCAAATAAGCTGTTCAGTGCTTGAAAATTTGCCCAAATTTCCCTTCACCACAGTGCCAGAACCAAATGTGAGGGCCACAGACCCGTATCAGCACAGGACAGGCCTATCCTCGAGTGGTGAGAAGGCAAACCAGCTCCTGGACCCAGCCCTCGGTGCGAGGTGGTCTTGGCTTCGACACATCTCCTCACCGTTGATGTCTTCGCAAAGAGCAAGCCTCTCTTTTGGCCTTCAAGATGTCCAGGAAGCCGGTATCGCCCACTTCAGCAGGTCTTAGCACAATACCAGAGGAAAGCAGAGTTCCAGGCACCTGTCAGCCACAGAGATTGGGTCACGGCCGAAGTTAGCACGGACTTGAGAAACCCGGGAAATCTGGGACTAGGTTGTGTGACATAAAGACCTGCCTGTCTCTGGGTACAGATCCCCACAATGAGTACTGAAACGGGGAATAATTCAAAAGAAAGATAGTTCCTCCACGAAGCGCTGATCCTTCACAAACAAGAGAATTAGCAAAGATAGAGGGGTTATGCAAAAAAAAAGAAAAAAAAAAAAAGCACTTAATTACATACAGTGCTGCATGACTTCACAGAGTGGAGCTTTTCTTTAAGATCTTGCGACCACCCACAAGCACAACACATGGCCTGGAACCTGAGGAGAATATCTGAACAGGGGTCTCAGCATAAGGATGGGAGGCGGGCAGTTGTGCTCAGGCATATGCAAATGTTTGTTTCTGTGGGATCAAATAAAAATTAACTATTTGCTGTGCCTGATTATCAGATCGTTTGCATGAGCTGGGGGCTGCCTGGTGCAACGAGAAGAAAATAAACCTTCAAAACCTGTGACACAGGAGGATTATTTGCCTGTGCGAGGCTTTCGTCGCGGGTTTTGGTGCTTTATGTATGGGTGTTGTGCAGGAAGAGGACAACAAGGGCTTTGTTCGACTTGATCATCTCATCAAACAAGGCTAAAAGAATAAAAGTTGGGATGCAAGACCAAATGGATATGATCTGAATGCATATTTGTGCTACATCTAATACAACCAGCATCATAGATGAACAAGATCAAATAAATGGTAAAACCTGACAAAGAGAAGAATAGATGGTGTGTGGAGCCATCTGTTTTGGAGGACACCCAAATCTGTCTGAATCAGGAAGGCCAAACTACCAGCTATTCTAAGATCCTCCATTCCAAGAGTGGCCTAATACGCAACTACACAATCAGCTTCTCTCACCATCACTTTGGCTGCAACTTTTTTGTGCAATTAAGTAATTTATTCCTTTCTTCATCCTCCTGATTCTAATGAATCCAAGCCACAAACAAGCCCCAGTTGCTCCTATTCAAGGAGTCTGATTGCATCTGGCAGTAATTGCTGAAAATCCTGAAGAGGAAACAGGGAAGGAAAGCATATTGTTTGTGGGGGTAATAGGTGAAGACCTGCCTCTCTTGACCTATAATACATTAGTGTCAGTGAACATTTGGCAGCCTTCAGATGATTAGCAATGAAGATGAATCAAGCAAAAAAAGAGGTAGAAATCTGCCTCATCTGAATCGCCAGAACTGCATAAATTTGCATGTTGATTAGCTGTTCTTTTGTCTGTGTTCCTAATTATTATGACACATTATGTCTTCATCATGCAAGATTCTGATCTGTCTTGTTCAAAATGCATGTAGAAAAAAGTGTGGTTTATTGATTCAACATGTAACTTTAATTTTTATGTTTGCTTTAATTAAATACATATTTGATTGCCTCTGACTGGTGTCTCAGATTTTTTTAGCTTTTATTTACTTCATCCTGTTGACAAACAAACAGGTAACCTTTCTTTATTCTCAGATCACTGGCTGATTAAAATCTTCCCCGCCCCCATCCTCTTCTTCTCTCACAGCAACCTTTGCTTCCTAGTTAGAGCAAAGATTACTGAAAAAAAATGTCCTTAGATAAAAAATGAGTGGTGAAACATATATCTACAGTACTGAGCAGAATTGCTAAGACCATAATGATGTTAACGATAGCAAAGAAGTGCATGAATTACAGCATCAGGGTAATTTTCTTATACCATCGATTCATTAGCAATAAGACTGGTAAAGTCCCTGAATTTGCAGACGTTCTGGTTTGCAGGTTTAGTTACAATGAACTAGAACTTACCCGTGAATATTTCTATTGAGTTTCACAGGATCAAGATTAAACTACAAAATCCTGGCCCAAGAGAAAGTGAAATCTTCCCCATCTCACTAAATTTCCTATACTACTTCAACATCAGACTATCTTATCTCTTTCTAATAACTAGGAAATTTGGAATCTACATTTTTCCCTGCAGTAATTCTTTGAGTGGGTTTAAGTGGTCAAACCAAAAAATAACATCTAATCTGTTGAACTAAAACAAGATTCCAGAAGGGTTTATATTAATTATTTTAAGACAAAAGAAACAAACTTTAGCAAAAAAAAAATAAAGCAAAATAAGCTTCAGTTGCAGTGAAACATTTTATTCACTCCAAAACAGCATACTTCAGTCGATATTTTATCTCTTTCATTTTATTTTTTAAAAGAAAAAAAATAACTTTGAACTTTAAACAATATTTTGAAATTTTTTTAAAGTATTTTATTGTAGAACATGTTGAAATGTTTAAAAATGTTGCAATGAAACAGCATGCTTTTTTGGCATTTTTTTCCTTTTCCTCAAGTTGAAATTATTCACTAAAAACAGTAGAAATTCATGATTCATTCTATTAGGCAAAAAAAAAGCATCTTTTAACCAGAAATTCAGTCTAATTTGGATTAAGCATTTTGACTGCATATTTGCCTACTAGTAATAGTTTATCTTCATTGAATGCTTATTATGAATTCTGACCTGTTTGTAGTCAACCTCTGGAACTTTTGCTCTGCTAAATTAAAATAAGCATAATCACTTATAATTTGGAGAGCTAAATAGTGCACAGAACTTTGCTGATAATTCTTGAGAAAGTGCATCAAATATGATGATAATCAGCCTTGACCAACTGAACTTAAAAGTTATGTAAGCTTTTCTTTTCTGCATTTGCTAAATCTCTCTTTTGATAAGAGCAGTGAACAGCCTGTTAAAACTTCTCTAATGGCAGCAGGAGCAGGCGAGTCTGTGTACAGTTATTAATTAAAACTGCAATGATAAAAATGCTTGAGAGTGAAAAAAGCTATATAGTCAAGTAACTGATTTAGCGTTTACTTTTTACTATTGTACGCTTGCCAACCCAAACAAGATTTGAAACGACAGTGCCTCCCATTTTTCACTGTTAATGGCACATGATTGGCTGCAAGTGTAATCAGTTGCTTGGTACCCAATAATCATCCTGAAACACAGGTAAGTGTAAATCCACACAAGTGAGTGAGATTATAGACGTTTAAGCATAGAAAAACTACTGGAACAGAAAGGCTTAAAGGCTTGGACATAAATCTGCAATGCAGCAAGAAAAGAAGTTGTATATTAAGGCTATACATGGTTATCTTTCTTATGCAAAAGCATATGATCCCAAACTAGTGATGATGATGATGATGATGATAATAATAATAGCTATTGCTCTGTCCTTCGTTGCTTCTGTCAACATCCAAAAGTAACCAACAAACCAAAAGAAATCTCACACATGGACACAGCAGGCAGGAACATCAGGCAGGTCACAAGATCAGTGTGGCACCAGCCTTGCATCCCCACATCTGCATGAGGCCACGTGGCTACCAGCACCACTGAGTCATCCATGGGGCCAGGGCTGCTGCCTGGCATGGCTATAGCACTGGGAAGTGCCAAAAATGTGCAAAACCTTCAGGGACTGCCAAAGGTCCTCCAGCTCCACAGTGACATCTTCCGAAGAGCAGGTGGGAGGCCACCCAGGAAAGGAGCTCACCAAGGCTTGCAGCCTCTTTCTCCAGTAAGGCCCAGCTTTGCTCAGAAAAACTGCTACTTCCCCCCTCACGAAAGCCGTTTCTAGAACTCAGTTAAAGGGAGGGACCTGCTACTTCCTGACATATCAAACTCAACCCAGCATCATTTAAGGCAAAGACAAAACTCTTGGTTTGAATCTTCTGTAAAAGTTTCCTGCACCCTTTTCCCTCTTCCCTGAAAGACTAAGGACCGGGACCTTTGTTTACATCTGAGTAAACCTATCTTCATTTTATAACCCAAGGAAATGCTTTTGCACAACTGAATGCAGGAAGAGGCATTTACTTGGCAGAGCAGGATTTCTGGCTGCAGTGGCTGATCTGAAGAAATCTCCCTATTTCAGTTTGCACTTGTCCTGGGTTTGACCCTGCAGTGCTGCCCGGCTGCTTCAAGGTGCCATTCATCCAGCCCAGGTGACCCAAAAGGCTGAAGCCTTGAATGAGGAGAGCTGGGAGACACCGTGTTCCAGACCCAGAATTGCCACCTTGCCAGCATTGCCACCATCATCCAGCCTTGAAGAAATCCACGCTGCACATGGGAGTTATCACAGACTCACGCTCGATAGGCTTCCCTGCTCCCAGGAAAGCCCCTACAGTTGCAAGCCAAAGCCCAGCTTGGACTAAATCTGATACTAGCAAATCTTTCAGATCTGGCACAGTCTGGATTCAAGCCAGGACATGCCATTGGAACTACTTTTGTGGCATTGATGGATGAGCCCCTCCTGTCGACAGGGAGAGGGCAGACATCGATCCTCATCCTCCCCGACTTCAGCATTAACCATGAGCTATTGCTGTCCTGCCTGAAGGGTGGCAGAGGTCCAGGATAATGTACTAAAACTATTTTGAGCCCTTCCTGCAGAAAGAGACCCTGTGACTAGTAAAAACCCATTATCTGCAGCCCTACACTCCTCTCTCTTGTGGACTTGCAGTCTGTATTCTTGGTAGTTCTTCTCTATGTCCACACAGAGCTATGAGGTGACATGACATGGACTGAATTGCCAGAAGCAGGCAGATGAAATATGGCTATATCTACAATTGGAGTGTACATAAACATGCTGCTACCGTCAATGTGGCAGTTGAAGAAAAGCAGCTGGTTAAATCCAAGCCAAACAGAGGTAAGACAGATGGGAGACAGGGAAGCATCTTTTAGAGCTTGTCACTTGAGTGCAGTATGCCTGGCACAAGGGTGCATTTCCACAATTGGTCTGTTCGTTTCATAATTTAGGAGTGCTCTTGGATTTGCTACTGGTGCTAAATTTTCCCACAGCAGTGTCTGCAAGTAACACTTGTATTCTTTTCCATTGGCTAGGAGACTCTCTGCCTTCCTGGCAGGTGATGACCTTGTCTCTGTTATTCATGGCTGTGTCACTTCTCAGCTGGACTATAGTCATTTGAAATATGCAAGCACGTGGCATTCATGCTTAGAAAACTTCATTTACTGCTGCAATGCATCTCTTCAGTGACAAAGGCATATCAAACCTGGCATTGGGCCTGGCACCAGCTTCCCATGGAATTCCTAATCGAGCTCATGGTCTTCGTTCTCAGCATCCGCCACACATCTCACATGTTGCGTAAAGCCGCGGCAAAAGAAGCGTTTGACAAATTCACTCGCCCCATGAGCTCTCTGTGGAGAGAATCACACACATATTTCCAGGGCCATCTTCAGTCTAAAAACTGAACATCTTCAGGGAACTCAAGCCTTCACCAAACCTCTCCTCTGCTGCAAGGCATATTTTGCAATTTATGTAAATAAGAAGAACACAAAAACGGTTCATTATATCCACTTCTTTTGCAGAAGCATGGGAGAGGTGAGCAATGCATGGCAGATGCACGGGTCCAAGGTTCCTCACACGGTGTTGGGAGCTGCCGTCACCGTGATGAGCACCTCTAGGGCTGCACGTTCAGCTCGCTGCCACCAGCTCACCAGTGACCTCCCCAAACCAAGGGGAGGTCCCTCTCCTTGCCAAAGTCTCCTCATTTTGCTGCATGTCCCCACCATAAAGCTGGGGCAGGGGGGCTCCTGGGGAAACCTATAGGCAAGGTATGCACTCATGGCAGGACCTTGGTCAGGTTCCTCAGCTGTAACCTCCACCTGATGAGAAAGAAGCCAAACAAGGTTCACAAAGACACTGAAGCGAATTCATGCTATTTTATATATTGCTCCTGTTCAAATAAGGAATTTGCTTGAATTCTATACGTGCCAGCTCCTCAGCAGGAATATAATTATGCTTGTTTAAATTACAAGTTTATGCATTGTTTTCAGAACGGTAACCACATTTTAAAGGATGCTGGCAGATAATTTGGCCTTTAAAATCACATGTTCTTCTTAGAGCGTGAACCTTAATCTAAATAAGACATTTTTTAAATTGATTTTTCAAGTGCCACAGAGTTTTTAAAGAAGCATTATTGTAAATCCCATCTTGAGATAGTGAAGATTCTCTGAGTCTTGCAATATGAAAAGATCACAGCATATAATGGTAAGATAGTAGGTCACACTACCAGAAAGCATATGGAAAATATTTACCATATAAAAACTGGGAAATATAACGCAGATCGATGAAACAACGAAAGCATTTTGCTTAAGAGCAGTGTTTGCTGATTAAATTATTGCAGCAAGAGTCACCTGGTATAGACTTCCTTACCCATAGCTAATTAATGAGTTGCTGTTAATGTGGCTGTTACTAAACGTGTTAGTATCTATAGAATTGTGTGTTGTGGTGCACCCTTTTTTTGCTTTAGCTATTATTTTTTCTCAGAAACAATTGAAGTCTATACTCAAATTTGTCCCAATATATAGGGGTCAGTTAGAGGTATTTCTTTTTCCAGGATGTTGATACTGGTACATCTCCCTAATGTGCAGTGGAATAAAGGTATTTATACAGTACAGCTGCATCTGCCTTTCATCCTGAAAGTGGTGGAACTGATGCTGCAGCTTTTCAAAGCCGGGGGTATGTCCTGAAACTGCCGGGTGGGATCTATCCAAAAAAGAAATAAACAAACAGGAGTTTAAGGGTCTGGGCTTTTCTGGGGTTAGTCTATTCCCCTGTAAGGATCCCAGGGAGCTGCAACCTCTGCAGCTCTGCTGAAATCACATTACCTCATATTCCTGTTTTTCCAAAGCCTGGCCCAGAACAGAGACTATACAGAAGTGTCACCGTTCCCGTGTAAGCGCCATCGTTTTGCTCCACACGGGCCGCACGCCCCAGTCAAGACCAGACTCTCCTCACATCTCACCTGCTACCACAAAGACAAACCCCTCCAAGGGCAGTGGGAAAAAGGTCCAGGGACTCCCTGCGAGTGGAGCATGCGGGGGCTCCCCTGCTTCAGCTCCCACGGGAAGCCTATGTGCAGCTCCGCGAGCCGAGGCAGCGCCCGCCGAGGCAGTGCCCACCCATCCACCCACGCAGCCCACCCACTCACCCATCCATCCTCCTGTCCCTCCCGCAGCAGGGGGCAGCGAGAGGCTGGGCTGCCTCCGGGAAGGCGGCATCTCCCCGTCCAGGTTACTGTTCGTCATATTCCTTTGTTTGCCATCGTAATCTCTGTAGTCCTTCCCGTCAATAAACAAACAAGTGAAAAGACGCAATGAGGTGTAAGAATAGATTTGCACAGGGCAGACAACTGAACATTTAATTTATTTACTTCTCCTAACAGATACCTGGGGTGACATTTATTAATAAACGGCATTATCAGGTGTCTGATATGTAGCTCACAGAAATTAATTACCCAGCCCATGGTAAAACCATAACAAGCCTGCAGTGCTGTAACATTTGTGCTAATTGAAAATGAGATAAGTGCTGTGGGTGCAATTTGCATTCAATGCAGTGTATTAATTATCTTCAGTTCTCTTCATGATAAATATACCTGACTGAACCACTCTGCTAATTTACTGGGTAATAGAGTCATAAGTGGATTCCCTTAGGTGACCAACTAAAGGCATCGGGCTCTTCGCAACATCAAGGCCTTAGTCTTTTCCAAGCACTTAAATTGGTTAGCAAATATTATATGATTTTCTTGCAGGCTGAGTTGAAAGTACACAGAAGCAAACTCTTTCCATGACCTCACTTATCTTCAATATGAAATTTTTTTAAAAAACAACCAAAGAAACAGACTCTGTACTTCATAAAGTTAAACAGTATATATTGCATTCATGTTAACAATGTACCGCAAAGTTTGATGTCAGGTCCACAAGGAACAGCCTTTCCCCTCCTCGCTCCCCATCCTCCCCATTCATTTCACAGTCACGTTGTCCTGGAATTTAATTACATTTTTTTTTTCTGTGTGAAATATACATTAAATGACTCTTGTAATTCCAGTAATGATCAGGAAAATACAGATTTAAAGATACTGTGTAGTTCCTGTAGATTAAGGTGCTAATTGTTCCCCTCTCACTGTCTGATTTATATGGGGATCAAGTTACAAAACCAATATGTGTTCAAGTTAAAGCTCTGTGCTCCATACAATTAGGACTAAAGCTTTTCATAAATGGGCCCAATAATGCAAAAAGCTCTTTGCTAATCCTGGTCCTTTGAATTCAGAGGTCACACATTGTCTAAGGCAGCAGCTTATGCTGTTCACAGCCACTGTCCTCTATTCACCTTCCTCCTCTGCAGCCTGGGGATCAGAATTTGCTAACCTTGGATGTGCTGTCACTAATTTCAGGGTTGGTTATGGCACTGCAAGGAGTTCAGGGCCAGCGCTTCCCCGTGCTGACCCCAGAGCAGCCTGGGCATGTTGTGGCGAGGAGGTGATACTGGCCTCTCTGGGACCCCCTGGATTGAAGGCCCCGCACAGGGCTGGCTTTCGGCTCTGCTGTGGAGCGAGCGGGCACCCGGGACAGAGACGGACGGAGGAGATGGTCATGGTGACTGCAGAGCAGGAAACACCTCAGTGTCGGTGCGGGCCGGCTCGGCTCCCCGCTCCTGGCCGTGGGCTGTCCTCGTGCCGCGGGGACGGTGTCGCTCCTCTCCGTCTCGCCCGCTCCACAGCCGGAGGGGAGGCACCAGCCTCTTGTGCCTGGTGCATCTCCGCCGTCTGTCCCCGTCCTAGGGGAGGCAGAGTCTGCCTAGCTGTGTCTGCTCCACCAAAACAACTCTCTGCCGCTCTGCGCTCAGTCCTCATGCAGCCTGTTGCAGCCTGCGCTCAACGGTGCATTTGGAGGGAGAGGCCCAGCACCCAGGCTCCTCTCATTCCCCCTCTCCTCCGCTCCAAGCTTTGTCCCAGGGGAAGCCTCAGCCCGGCAGCCCGAAGAAGGGAGCACTTCATATCTGCAGGGGAGCCAGCAGTTACAAAACTTATGCACAAGAACATCAGTCTATGTGTGAGGGCAGTTAAAAGATGAGAATGATCAAGTCAGTGCTGGAAGACCCCGTCTACATTTTTTTCTTTTTTTTTTTTTTTTAAAGAGCAAATCTTAGTGCAAGAGAGACAGAAAGAAGGTGAACACTTGCCACAGAGTTTTAAAACAGAAACTGCTCTCCAAACCCTTAACCTGCCTGCTTCTAAGCACATCACCTGCAAGCAGAAGTCAAATTCTCAAAGCATTTTGTGTAGGAACCCAAATATTCATTGCTGCTTGCATTGGCCTGGTTCATTAAGTAGGTCAATTTAACATGAAAGGAAAACTATAACATTTCAGCGTTATTTTTAACTTGCCCGTATGATCTCCGCTAAAGACCTATGCAGTAGCATCTACAAAGGCATCGGTTTTATCTCCCAAGCCCTTTTCCCTTCCCCTGCTAAGGAGCTCTTTGGGAAGACCAAAACAAGGAAATCTTGTCACTCGGCAAACTTAGCAGTATCAGTTAAAGAGAAATTAGCAGCTTATCCCATTTGAGGGGCCAGGAAAAGACAAAGCAGGAAGCCTGACGCCTGCTGCTCCGGGTCCTGGTTTGGGGCTCTGTTTCCTGGTCCTGCTGCCTTCACCCAAGTCCATCCAGGCAAACTCCATTGCGGGCCTGCAGAAAGACAGCACGGCGTAGAAACGGACACGGGCTACAATAACGAGAGTGGGGCGGCGGGGGAATATGAACAAAAAAGTCTTAACTTTCAGTACGAAGCATGCATTTGTTAAATAGAATCCTAATGGCGTTATTGTAGCTAAAAACAGAGACTTGAAAATGCGGTATATGTTATTACTCTCATTATCCACCAACTGCAAGAATGCTGTGCTAAAACTAACTCAAAACACCTCAGGTAAGGTAATTGCTACTAATGGATCTGAAGTGTGTAAAATTGAGTGTTATTACACAGACATCACATTCTCGACTTGGTGAAGCTGTTGGATATTGTAGTTACCAGCTCACTCATCTCTCGATCGGGGAGAGATTTGAGGAAAAGGGCAAGCTCGCTTTCGCACGGCACTGGAAGGAAAATTCAACAGCACAATATTACTGCACCCTGTTTGCACTGCTGTGGCAAAGATGGGGTCAGTACTTGCTTTTTAAATCCCTGCTCAGGAAAACATCTGCAAAAGTTTGCTTCAGAAGTGACTTCTCAGGGTGAGCACAGCCTTTGCATTTCATGCAACTAGAGAAAAAGGAAAGAACGGGACAGGACCTTGCAGATTTTGATATAGGGAGGGGACCCTCCCCCCTTATTTGGATGCTATTTGGATGCTAATTAAGGCCAAGATCTTCCAGCCGCCCCACTCTTTAGCCACCTTTAAATGGATCCTCTGCTATTGAGGGGCTTCCCTGCAGGTCAAGGACCATGGATCTGAACTTTGGCAAAGTGCAGGTGCATCAGAAACAAGATGTTTTGATTCATCCATTTGAAAAATGTCATATAACAAAAAATATACATATTAGTAAATTTAGTTTTCTTGGTATCTTTACTCACAAGGAGGGATGGATTTATATTCAAATTGAATGGTTCTGCTCAGATAAAGATCCAAGGTCCCAAATACCAGTTCAACTTTTTGTAGCTATATCACTAGTCTTCAGATTAACAAGTGCCTCTCAGTGTTTTAACTTTCTTTAGCAAAAATTTAAAATTAACTCTGCCAGGGCAAAAGCTTTTTAAAACTTTTAGCAGGTAGGACACAATTATTTCTTATTTTAAGTATAGCACTGAGCCAGGAATTGGTATCTGGAGAAAAATATGTCAACAATTATATCATCTAATCCAATACATAGAGGAAATATGTGTCTAGTACCTAATAAATTTAATTTCTTTCTGACTAACTTGGAGGAAGGAAATCAGAAAGGCCTTCTGTGGACTGGATTAAAGTGATCTCTATCCAAGAGAGCACAAAGAAATCTGAACTCACAGCTGCAATTGGAGGCAATTAGAGCTGCACTTTGAGCAGCTCGTTAGCTAAGTCCTCTGCAAAACCAGAGCACACGTCTCAGATTGGGAACTTAAAATTGGTGAATACTATAGTACTTAGGCTCTTTCTGCCTCAGTTCTTCGTCGTGAAATGGGGATAATGCTACCCTCCAATGCCTTGCTGCAGTGCTGTGAAAATAAGTTCATTAATGTTTATGAAACATTCAGTTACCATAGTGATGAGTTCTATAGAAAAGCCCATGTGGAAATTAATATTTCTGTCTTCAGAGCAGGGCTTGAATAGAACACATTTAATAAGGCCTGGGGCCACACAATGAGGAGAAAGGAAAACACTAAATAACTTGCCATTGAAAAATAAAAACAATAATCAAATCGAAATAGCCTGTTAAACAAAATCAATTTCATAGAAAATTTTCATTTTGGTAAAAGTTATTTGGTAAAAAATCTCTTTTTTTTCTGCTTTTTACTTTCTCTCCTCTACTTTTTCACTCATCTCTTCCTAGGATAGGGAGAAAGGATTTCTTGTTGTTGTTGTCTTTTCTAAAGGAGAATATTTAAAGAATCTGAAAACCACTATTTTCTCATTTCCAAAAATCAAACTTTTCATCACCTTGTTATTGCAAAATTCTGAAAAATTAGCAATTTTCTGAAGTAGGTGCAAAATGTTTTGATTTGATTTTCTGAGAAAAGAATGTGCAACATTCTCAGTGGCCTTGCCCAGGCCCCAGAGCCTCAGGATCTGGGTCTAGAAGAGGTACCAGATGTGCAGGGCACCGTTGCATCCCAGTCTGTTCGGCAGAGCTAAAACCAAATGCAATGCATATCTTGTAAGGAAATGGATGGGATAAAAGAACTAGGGAAAAACAAAATCTTCAAGACAGTGATCATGAAAAGATATTTTGTGCCTGCTTTCTGAAAGGGAAAAAACAAGAGAGAATTGCCCTAAACTGACATCACAATCCTTTTTGCAAATTTTCGCTTGAAAATGTGATATGTTACAAGCAGCAATTATATACTCTATTCAGAAAGAAAGCACATAAGGGCTACAACCTGAAATTTTCAACCTGAAAATACCTGTTATGAAATAAACAACAAAAAAATCCACTTAAAAATTATCGAGTGCCTAGATAGGCTTTGGGGTGTTTAATTAGAGGGAAAGTATTTTACAAATGAAGGCGTTTTACAAATCGAGCAATAAAACAAAAGAACACAATAGACAGGTTTATCAAAGAAAGAGCATTTTTACTGGAAATGTCAAAGTGTTTTCCTATTCTTCTTTCACGATGGCATAAACCACATCTTTAAACTCAAAGGCTTGACTTCTAGTTCCAGAAACTCATTCAAAGCTTTTCAAAGTCCGAAACAAAAGAAGCTCCCAAAGATTTCCAAATCAGATTCCTGAGTGATTCCGAACAATATCTTTGGTCATCCACAGGTCAGCCTGCAAAGAAAGAGAGGTGAGTTTCAGGCGCTGAACCCTAAGACCCAAGATTTGCATCGTATGGTGTTTGGGCAAACCCAGCGAGGGCTGAGGGCAGGTGCCTGTGGCAGGCACTGGATGAGCTGGGTCAGGCAGAGGTGGGGGACCAAAACGCCCGGCACCATTTCGGGGGCCACGGGGAAACTAGAACTCCAAGATTTCTCCTTAAAACTGTTTTTCAGAAGAAAATGTGCTCCTTGCTTTAGGGTGGAACTTTTGACAAAAAGCAAGCAACCAACACTCCCCCACCAAAAGCTCAATCCTCCTCCCGAAAACGTCTTCTCTTTGTTGAACCTGGTTATTCAAATCTTTATCCTTCTTCTCTGAACAAATCATTTTTTCACTCATGTATTTGTTCCATTGCAGACAATAGAAAATATTGGTGGGCAATTTTGTACAAACTTCATTTTCATTTTTGCAAAATGCCATCTTTTTTTCTAAGAATGACGTTTTGAAATGTTACAGAATGACGAGGTCAATGAGAGGAACCAAACTACTCCCTAATATCCTGGAATTATGCACTGTGTTCGTCTGTTGAATCTAGTACCAAGGAAAAGAGACTGAGGGAAAAGCCAGGGAACAAAAAACTTTTCCAAATATGACTTCTCCCAAACCATTAACAGTCTTAATTTAAAAGTTTATCTTCTTCAAATACGAAGTTTCTCTGAGGATGGGTTATGGGATTGTTTAAACCCTGTTTAGTGTCACTTCACTGGATCCCCATCTGCCCCCTTCTTTAGTTTGGGGTGGGTCTCCTAAAACTCAGGACCACAGCAAGCATCAACTTCTGCGGCACTTAGCAAGGGAGCCAGCACCACGGGCAAAAGATAACATTTGTAGTTAAGCACAGTGTTAAATGGGCTTGTGCAAGGCACAGCCTCCAAATCCTGTTAAAACTAAGACATTAACAGGATTTTTAAAAGCGTAATTCAAGTAGATCTAGTAGGGTATTCTGACTAAAGAAAGGCAAAATGGATATAATCTTTTACATTTCAAAATAAAGCATGAAACTAATTGGACTGATTATTTCCTAAATAATTATTATACAGATATGGTTCTCAGACAGGTCTTGTATTGAACAACAGTCAAGAAGAGATACTAAATGCATTGAACCAGCAGTTATATTTCCCAGTTCCTATATTTCTATATGGAGCCACAAAACGGGGAAAAGGCAGTATTTCTAGCAACGTGTGCTCGGTGGGAATGTGCCGAGAGAGAAAGACGAGCCTTGCCTGGAGCCTTCAGCGTCCCGCTCCAGGACGTGGCCCCGAGTCACAGGCGAGGACAAACTGGCCCATAGCTGCAAACCTGTCCCCCTCCAACGGGAAGCAATGGGGGCCTGGTTCACGGACTTCTGGGAACGTCATCAGCTTTTAAGTTTTCTGTTAAGAAAGCTCTTCCAGACCCAGGAAGTCTGATTAGGGGAGCTGCAGCCCGCAGCACGGAGCTCTCGTACCCGAAAAGACGTGAGGGCCGATTGCCAGGGCTGCACTTTTATCGCATCCGCAGGTGTTCCGTGCCGTGCATCAATGAGGTGAACATCGCGGCGCACAATGCCCCAGCAAGGCAGCGGTGCAGCTATCAACCAGAACAACACAGCCACGTAATCCTCATTAGCCTCATACACTTGTTAGGGACATTTTTATTTATGGACACGGTCAAATTAACAGGCAGCAACATTTTATTTTAATGATAGCCTTGAAATCAGCCCAGGAAGAAAGTTTTAGCACTAATGCTCAGATACCGCATGGCCACCCACAGTTAGCCGTGTCAATATATGTTTTCAAATGCTTAAATATTGACACCCTGATTGAGTTACCTGGCGCACATGAGACAAACCAAGTTCTTTATCAATGCAGATGTTTCTTATTCCATTCCCAGGCTGCAGAGGGACACTACGTGGCAGCAGAAACTCAGCAAGCTCCACAACTCGGAGTGCACGCGGCTGAGGGCCTGGTCTCTGCCCACGTGGAAGAGCAGATGCAGGCGGAATGGGAGCGCATGGAAAGTCTCCATCTGGATGCAACCACCCAGGAGAAAGCACCCTCCACATGGGGGAAATGAGGCTGGTGCCCAGTTATGTACCGAATTTCATGCTGTCCCTTTTGGAAAGGGGTCGCTTAACTGATCAGCAGGCTGCAGCAATAAGGATTTATGTCCATTGCCTCAGAGTGGCAGGTTCCTGCAACAGTGTGCAAAGCAGGAGGGAAAATCCCAGCTTATTATTGCAGCAGAGAACCTAGATGGTGAGATCTTACTCCATGAG
Organism: Crypturellus tataupa; assembly: GCA_034781795.1. Taxonomy (NCBI): domain Eukaryota; kingdom Metazoa; phylum Chordata; class Aves; order Tinamiformes; family Tinamidae; genus Crypturellus; species Crypturellus tataupa. The sequence continues at coordinate 5,062,172 of JAWLRI010000833.1, forward strand.
ACGCATGAAGAGAAAGGAACCGAGGAGCAGTAAGATTATGGGCAGCGTTAGGGAAAGCCCACAGAGTAAAGGAAAGCAAGGTTTGTTTTACAGGCTCTCTGGAATGAGTGTGCTTTTCCCTGACAGTAGTAAAAGTTGGGGAAGGAGGCTCAGCACTTTTCGAAAGGAAAACATACACTTATGCATTTAAAATGTACCCAGTACAAGTGCCTCCACAAACCAGATTCCCCATTTTAACACTTCTCATTTATCCAGTCTAGTACAAATATTACAGACAGCAAAAGGGAAACTGGGAAATGATCTCTGTGCAATACCTCAGTCAAGCAAATTGCAAAATTGTGTCTTTTTACAAGAATTTCTATAATATTCTCTACTTGTTTATAATTGTCATTGTTTGCTAAGAATTGCAGTTTCAGAAAGGCCTGACATCCCCATTCAGAAATGTTTTAGGAGTCTACCTTTACTGTCCAGTGCTGAGACATTTAAAAACACCAGGTGAAACTGAGATGTGCTTAGGCACACTGGAAAGTTTTGCACAGAGTCCCGCTCTCTACCCTAAATGTGGACTGAAAACCAACAAAAAGGACACACACTATTGCGAGTGCCCTGGTGTGTTTGATTTTACACTTAGACGCAGGTAGGCAGATCCACCCACCTGGAAATATTTTTAAAAAGGAACCAGAAAATGAGTTTTCGCTTCAGTTTTCCCTGAAACATTTTGTCCTTTCCGGAGCAGGCAGGCTTAGCAGGAAGAACTTCCAAGCAGTACCTGTGTATAAAAAAGTGGCCTTGACAACAGCTGGGTCTCACCACCACTTCCCAGCCCCATTGGGAACTCCTTGATGGGGCTCAGGGATCATTCCCAAAGAGCCTCCCACTCCCCACCACATCGGGATACATTTTTGTAGCCTTTCTTCAAGTGATAGCAATATGAAAGAGGGGAGACAAAAAATGAAAAACAGCAGTTTCCACTATTTGTCATTATTACAGGTTATATATACAGAAAGAAAGTTAATTAAGCTTTAAAAAATCCATCACACTCATCAATGGCTGCATTTTAATGAGTACAAAAAGTTGAGGTGTTTACTGCCAATTAAAGTGGTTTTTAAATAAGCATTAATTAACACAGAAATTCAGAAGAAAGTTATACCTTGTCAAAGAAAGGCCAGTGCAGGCTATGCCCACTTCTGCTCCCATTCATACTCAGATAGTAATTACCACCAACCCTATATTTTCCATAATAATGAGGAGAGGCTGTCATGGCTGTCAAACAAAAACAAAACAAAAAAAATAGTCATGCACCAAAATACTCTCAAGTCAAAGTAAACTTTTTCAGCACAGAAGCCACCAGAGGCTGCATCTGGCCGGAGGAAGCATGCGAGCGCGGAGGACCACAGCGGCAGAAGGCAGCGCCCTTTGCAGCATCTCCTCGCCAGGCCACCGAGCCATGGCAGTGCTCCCACACACTTTTTTCCATTTTTTTCCACCCATAATTACCAATGGACAGACTTCTTGCTTCCTTAAGCCAGGTCAAGGTAACCACCGAAGAGAAAACAAGCTCTGCCTGCTTGGTGCTTCCTACTGGTGCAAGCAGTCACCTGGAAGGCAGTAGGAATAGATGAACCCTTTTCTTTAAAGTTTTCCTAATAGTTATCAAGAATTCCAGCTCCTATTCTGCTAACTGCCTTCCTTGGGCAAGAAGAAAAGGAAAAATGTAAAATCACTTTTCTTAAGAGTTCTCCCATCTTTAGTCAGATCTGTGTTTAAATATTTTTATAAAACCTGCCTTTCCCCAAGAATTTCTTAGGCACTGGCACCAGTTAAGGTTTCTAAATAGTCTTATTAAAAATGTTTTCTCAATTCTTCAACTGTGGCGAGACAAGGACTTCACTACCTTTTCAGCTGCCAGGGGAGACACATCCAATTTTCAGTACTGTAACAAATTTTAGACAAATCTTTGGTGTAGTGCTTACAAAGCCAATAAAAAAAAAGTGGTGAAGAAGGAAGGTGATATCCCCAGACTCCTGTTCTCGTGCCGCTCTCCCTTGGCGCAACACTCATATGAGTTATTCTGTTCAAACATGTAGCCTTGCTATAATATATATTGTTCACTTCTGTCAGCCGGGATCTGGGTGCCTTTTTCCTATACTATGTCCTCAGGCGATATCTGCGGCAAAATAAAAGGCATACATTGAAGCCCATGGAAGTTTTGTGTAACTTCGCTGAACTAGGCCTTCAGATGTTTCACTAATCTTTCTAACATATCTGATGGGGCTGGAGAGGAATATTTTATTGCTAGAAATAGTTGAGCGATTACTTCAGAGAAAGGACGGACGTAGCACAAAAGAGTTTCCAAGTACCGACAGGAAGGAGTGTTGCTCATACTAAATTCCACATTAAGCACTACAATAATAATAAAAAACGCACCGGCCCTTGTGATGTCTGAACTCCCCGACACTGATATATGGAGAGGGGAACAGAGGAGGAAAAAGACAGACAGAGCAAAGCAAATATGCAGGGATGCTTACGAGCAGAGTACAGAAGCCAAGTGGCACAAGCTGACCCTTTGTGTCACAGTGAAAACTGGCCACTCAAGGCAAAATTCCTCTAACAGTTTTTCCGCATTTTGATTTTTGTCAGTAATAGACATTTGTCACAGGATTGTGGCACTTAACGTTGTTTAATCAAGACTCGGGAGAAGGAGATACAATTTTAATTACAAAAAAAAACCCATTGTTGCATATTTATGTTTTCCTTAGATATATTTGATCCCGCTCTGATTAAGGGCTGTAATAAATAAACTTTGTGCATAGGGATGCACAGTAGGAATATAGCTTACTTAATAACAAATGGGCCATGCGCATGCAAGGAAAATGCTTGTTCACTGGTGGCTGCAGAGCAGAGAGCCCTGCAGCAAGTGACAGCAATGCTGGTGGCCTCCCTGCAGTGCACTGTGCATGCAGGGCCGCGGTGCTCATGGTCCTCGCGGCCACCCTCTGCTCAGGCTAGATCTGCTGCACGTCTTCCGCTCAGACTCCCACCGTGGAGACACCAAAGCACCCACGTTTGCCTTTCCATGCGCATGTGAAGGACCAACGCAGGAGTCCGACTGGTCCCGCCAGGCTCTCGGTGCGTGTCCATCTGAACCGCATAGTCCCAGCACGGGAGGAGGCAGACAGGCACAAACTGTCAGCTCACAAGTTACTCTGCCCCTGAGATTACCAGGGGAAGTCAGGTTCAGCATCACAGAAACATCCCCCAAGAGGATGAATGTCCTGACAGCAGTGTCATGGTGTTTGTCTGTCCTCATTTTCCGTCAGCGAAGGCCTGTGATGCCAATGGAGGTGGAGATGGTCAGGCAGGGGCTCTGAAACAAGTGACCATGACTGGGACAGGTTTTGCTAGGTGTCTTCAGACCAGCAAAGGGATTTCTTTTGCCTTTTGTTCCCACGCTTCCAGAAACAGGACTACGAACAGAAATTACATGCTGGGAAAACAGATATAAATGATCTTCACCTTGCTTATTACCATGAGCCTACTGCTGGGCTGAGAAACACATGGTACGTATCATGCACCTGAAGAGTGGACTGAAATACCGCTTTCACCTGTGTTCAGACAGCCCAAGCACAGCAAGGCCCGTAGTAATGAACATTGCTGCCTTCAGCCCTGTTTTTTCAGGCCCTCTGACATAAGGCTGCTATTTGAACTGCTGTTTTTCTGAAGATACGGCGGCTCCTTCCTTCAGGTTTGTACAGGGGTTGTACAAGACCCCAACAGTATTACAGAATACTGGATGTTCCTCTGAGCACAAACCAGGCCTTTGTCTCTCAACCCCCAGCCTCAAAGCTCAGTGTCTTCTCCAACAGGCCCAGCTCACACCAGGTCCTTCACACTGAGGGCGGTTTGTACGTTTCTATTTTCTTTTTTTTACACTAAAACAAGAGCTAGCATGCAATTCAAAGTCCTGCTAAAAAAACAGCAAGAGCTGCTTTATCAATACCAGGGACCAAAGGGGCAGGCTGGAAGAGCTCTACTGACTCTGTGGTGAAGGCGGACCTCAAAACCAGCCAAATCTTAGAGGTATCTGAGGCTATCTTTACTGAATCCCTCCAAAAGGCTAACCTGTCTCTGCTGCTTTCTGTGGTTGTCATGCACTTTAAAATTATTTAAGTGGCTGAGAGATAATTTTATGTAAAGATGGGTTGTTATTCTTATCATAAGGATGAAAGCAAAAAAAAAGGAGGGAGGCATTTGTCTAAAAATAAGCGCTAGCTTGTTGACTTGTGCCCTGAACTGAGAAAGCTCCTAATTATGTTCAAGTTCTTTTTTTTTTCCTCAATATTTATTCTGTGTCTGGAAATATTTTCATCAGCCACATAAACTTATACAGCTCTTGGACTTCAGCAGACAAGGTACAGGAATGTACTAAAAAGAAAGGCACATGTTTTCAAAATACTTGAGTGGAATGAAAGCCAAAATTCCTACAGCAAACAGCCCCTTCCCTGGTGGCTAGGAGGCAAGTGAGACCCAAGTCCCATTTTGAAAATGACCAAAAAATAACCCAACAATCAAAATTGCCTCCACATGAAGCACACTGTAAAAACAACATTCAGTAAATTACTTGGTTAATAACTGAAAAAAAAAATCCAAGAAGCATGTATTCAGAGAGAGTATGAGATAATTTATTTTGAAATAACTTAGGAGCTGTCCAGTTTTCAAAGCTTCTAATGAGGCTTAATATCTGGCCTGGTCGCATAAGCAAAGCCGAAGTGTACTCACAAGACTGTATGTTTATGCCCGTTTAGTTAAATCAACAGAAGCCTAATGTCTTCCGCATAGCGACTTCGTCAGCCTGGTCATATATAAATGACTTCAAACCGAGCTAAGTGTCCCTTCAGAGGGACACTGAGTTGTTCATATAAACCAGTGTGAATCATCATTGTAATTGGCTTCCTATACTGACATTAGTGTTTTGAAAATAAAAAATGGCAGATAGCATTAACTTTCCCTGCACTTACCAGGAAATTAAAAATAACTCAAATAAAAATACTCAAAATATAATAAAAAAAATCAAAATGAGCAGCTCTTGTTCAGCTCCACCAGTATTTACAGGCTTAAGAAGGACAGCTTGTCATTCTCCAGCATCCTCAAGCACGCACCCACTTATACTCAATCACGAAGGAAAGTCCATCTCATTCATTGACAACATAAACCTAGAGCGACTGGTGTCTCTAAAAACTGATCTGACATTTTATTTTTAAGTTTTTGTCTGACCAAACAACACTCTCACATTTCAGTGAGGCATTCACTTTGGATCACCTCACAATGATAAAAAGGTTTTTTTGTTTAACAAATAGCCACGCACCAGGAACACTCAGAGCCAACCCCAGAGAGGGGACAGTGTGAAGAGGCTCTGCAGAGAGCCTCAGAAGACATCTCCATTTTTCTTTTCACATTAGATTTGCTAGGACGGGCCCTGGCTTCTACCACTCTCTGCCTATTTAAGTGGCAAAGGCCAATTCCAAATTTCCAAAACGGAAGCACATCTTTAATTTTAGATACTATATTTCCAAAGGCGAGGCCAACAATGTGACCGGCGAGCGTGCTGGTGTTAAGGCGGATATTGTTGTGAAGCGGTGGGGAGGTCAAAAGCCGCCCCCGGAGCCGCTCTGTCCTGAGAAGCAGCAGAGCCAGCCACACGGGTTATTTATCTAGGTAGCACCCAAATAACACCCTCGGGAGCCAAAAAAAAAAAAAAAACATCAACCATAATATAGAGTCCAGCTCTGTATTTCCAAAATGACCTGAAGAATGACAGAGCATAAAACCCCATGCAAAACTGCTCCGAGCACTTGCACATTTCTTATATGTCCTACTGTAAAACTGTGGCTTACTGCGAATCTCCTTTTTGAAGCTCCAGCTGCAATAGCTCACAAGTCGTTAAACGGTCGGGCTTGGCTATCTTGCGCTGACGGGGAATTTGTCAACATAGTCTTGGCATTTGTGCACATCTGCGATGAAGACTGCGCGGCTGCGCAGGGCACCCAGCCGCCCGCCGGTGATGCTCTTCCCCTCAGTACAACACAATAACACGGGCTCAGGGTGACCCTCAGGGGCCTCGCTAAGCTGCCGAGCTCTGTCCTCCTTCCCCGTCCCTCCAGAGTCCTTCACCACCGAGCTCTGAACTCAACTAAAACGAAAAAAAATCCTTTCCCATCCATCTTAATATTGCAAGAGACCTAACCCTAGGCAAGTCTCCCTGCGTGCGTGCGCCCAGACGAAAGCAAAGTTAAGGGAAGGCAGCTTTGATTCACAGCATGTGAAAGGCTATCAACAATTCTTTTTAATAGAGCTTGCCAACATTAATACAGCCGGAGCCGCGTGTGACACCCATTAGGGCCGGGGAGGGCTCCCACGCATATATTTCAAGGAAGCGGTAGATTCCCCGGTCCCAGAAGCTGTCTTCATTACAAAACTCCAATATATCAGAAGACAGAGAAAAGCTCGGCTTTTAGAATGCATTTTTTATTATTCAGCCTTCAGTGGAAATGTCACCTTTCTAAAGCAAGCTGTTATCACGCGTTCCCCATGCCAAACACATGGCCTCTAAGGAGAGGGTTTTATCTCTACATTTTTAGTGATTTGTATTTCCCTTTCAAGGAGCTCCATGCCTTAAGGCGCCCGGAACGCGAGCAGCGCGAGCAGGCAAGGTTGCGCGAGACGCTGCCGAGCGGCGCAGAAAGCCCGGCCCGGCGGCGACCGCCCTACCCAGCACCTCCCGTCCGGGAGCCGCATCGGCGGCGACGCAGCGCGCAGACCGCGGTGCAGCCAGCGCGGCCGCCCCAGCGCCTGCCAAGGCACCAGATGCTGCCGCGCGCTGGCATCTGGGGGCTGCAGAGGCTCCGCTGGGCGGCCGGGCCTGACCCCCCCGGCTGGAGGGGAAGGAGCATGGCGGAAGAGAGGGGGTGAAATCTCTCTCTGGGAAAAATTTGGACTAAATCCTGTTGTTTAGCCGTTCTGCAAAGGAGCGAGCTTGGAAAGGAGGGAGACAAGCGCCCCATGCAACCCAGAGCTCAGGACACAAGGGCAAGAGATGCTCTCAAAAGGGACCCTGGTGGCCCTTGTGCTGGACACCCATGTCCGGAGGGGCACCTTCTCTGATGGTGTCAAGGAGCTCTTCACATGGCCACCACAGGGCAAAGCGTCCTCCCTATTCTACGGGGCAGGAGAATGGCCCGGGCACAGGCAGCGACGCAGAGGCCCAGGGAGAGGACATGGACACCTTGCTGAGCCAGAGCCCTGCTAACGGCACTGCTCCAGGATTTTAATCTAAAAAAAAAATAATAATAAGCTTATTTCTCTAACCCAGAGGATGTCCCCAGGTATGTTTAAAGTAGGAAAGCAAATATATTCTCCACACCTCTGCTCGTAAAATTGGCTTCTCTCCGCAACTGCAGGGTAGGCTCCCGACCCCAGCAATGTCACTGGGAAAAATCCTAGTGGTGTTAGTGGCACCAGGACCTCATGCAATGCACTAGCTCTACCCAGTAGAGCCGACGACCTCAGAACTCTCCTCAGTGTCACCAAGAGAGAGGAGCAGCCTGGAGACACGAGGGCTGAACTAATCCCTGCCAGTGTGCAGCAAGAACTGCCATGGGGATCCCCTTCCCCACTGGGTTTGCTGAGGGGCGATGGCACTCGCCTTGCAGGGCAGGAGCTGGTCTCACGGGACATCCCCACGGTCAAAGCAGGGGAGAGGCTGCAAAGAAAGGAGTGCAAGAAAGCAGAGTAGTGGGGAGGGAGGTAAAAACAAACAGACCAAAAAATGGAGAACGGATATATGCAGCTTGGCTCGCGGTCCGTGGTGCGGAAGCAGCTCTCATCCATGCCCAGTTCGTAAAGGAGGATTATGAGCTGGCAAACGCCGGAGCACAGCGCAGAGGCAAGGGTGCAAGCAGAGCGGAGCCAGCGCCTGCTCTAAATCACGGTGCCGCGCTGTCCCTCTTCACGTGCAGCATCTTCCTCGCAGCCCCACCACCGCGCGCGGTGCCGTAAAACTCCCATTACTCACCCGCTGCTGGGGCAAGCAATTTCCCAACCCCTTTATGACTCCTGCATTTTCCTTCTGTGGGAGCAATCCTCTCCGTCTTCATCGTCGCGTGGGGATAACAGCTGCGTGTCATAACCCATGACTGAGCCCCCATGTTTGGGGACAGTGTTTCAGAAACAAAGGCACAGAAAGGACAGGAAAATTTGTGACCGTGATTGAAAGACAAGGCATAGATGAAGGATGAAGGAAAATACCCCAGAAAACACCCCAGAGATAACACCTCAGGACAGGGGAAGGGAGAGGTGGGTAGAGCAGGGCTCAGATGCGCTCAGCGAAGGATGCAGCACAGGCCAGCAGGTTTCCCAGAGGCAGAGGGGATCCTAGGAGCCACAGCAGCAGCAGCAGCAGGAAACTCCGTTTCCTAGCTGCCCTCCTGCTTGAACAGCGAGGCAGACACTGTGGCCATACTTGACCGCGTCCCATTGCCACCCCATCTTGGGGACACCTCGCTCGCCGCCAGCTCAGCAGCGCTCGCTGTGTCGCGGGCACCGCGGCCCGCAGGACGGCGCTCCTCAGCACTGCGCTTGCTTGGGCTGCGTGGCGCCCCTCTCCGCGCACGGCTTTGCTCCGTGATGCCCTTGGAGGCGGCCGTGCCGCAGCGGGACGGCCTGCGCCGCGCGGCGGAGCTGGGCGAGGGAGGCTCTGTGGTGGAGGGCAGCTCTGCGCTCCCTGGCGGCGCCGCTTGCCAGCTGGCCTGCCCAGCCTGCTGCCCCCGCAAGGACGGGCCCGGGACCTGCCAGACTCGGGGCCTCAGCAGCAAGGGATCAGGGCTGCTGCCCGTAGCCCCTGCAAGAGGAGGCCAGGTCCCACGGCCCCGCGCACGTGCAGCAGCCCCGCGGCAGAGCAGCTCTAATCCCCTCTGACAGCTCGGCGGGCCGAGGAGACAGAGCTGCCTCTGGAGAAGGAGCCCCTCTCAGCTGCCAAGAGGCAGCAAAGTCCCGCCAGGCTCCGCATCCAGCCCTCACCCGCTCCCAGGGCTGCAGGCATCCCGTCTGGCGCACCGTGATTAGCCTCCCCGGTCCGGTGGCGGGTGCCATGGATGGAGCCGCGCATGACATGCAGGAGGGGAACTATTTCCCTGCTTTTCCCTGGGGAAGTTGTAGTTTCCTTGTGGACACCTCAACTTGGGGCCAAGGCTCGCGGCTCGGCTCCTGCAGATGGCCCGGGCAGCCCCCGGCCCTGCCACGCAGGAGCTGGGTGAGCGGTGCCAGGATGCGACCCTGCTGCCAGCAGCAGCTGCCCTGCATGTTCTACCCACGTCCCACTCTGCCCCAGGACGCTCCCTGTTGGCTCTGCTCGTCCTTCCCAAACCTCTCCTCTGCATCGAGACACCCCTGCCTGCGAGCTGCCCTCACCCCCTCGCACATGGACCTGCACCCCACAGGCCTTGCTGCTGCCCCCAGCACCCCACGTGTTGTTCGGCCATGTCCTTATTTCCCCATCTCGCCTCTCACCCCAAACAAGCACATTACCACACAGGCAGACCAGCCCAGAAGATAAGACCATACTGAAAGTCCGTATGGGCACATGGCCCGGTGCGGCATACACTGCACCCCGACATGCCTCTGACAGTGTACATGGGGCTATATATTTCCATCCTGCCACGTACCGCTGCAGAGTGATGGAGTCACTGAGCCAAAGGCTGTTGGGTTTCAGGGCTGTGGGTCAGCCCCCAGGCTGAGCGCTTCCCGAGACATCTCTGACAGGATCTGGAGGATGCTGTGGGCACTGGGGGTGGAACTCCTTATGGCCTGATCAATTGAGGTAGGGGAAGTGGCAGCATTTAACAACCTGCTGCACCTTAGCGAGACAAAGAAATCCTGTGCATTTAACTTAGACCTGCCAAAAAGCTGTGGGCTTTCATCTGAAAAGCCACATGCTGCTCGCAGAAGATATAGAGAGCTGAGGGCCAGTGGTGAGAGGTTTTCTTCATCCGCAGATCCTGCTGCGGGCAAGGGACCTTTGGGGCGCTTGGCCACGGAGCGAGCGCCGCTCTCCAGTTGCTCACTGACACAACCAGGGCCCCGGTGCAAAGGCTGCTGCCGCGCTCCGTGCGCAGGGCAGAGCCGAGGCCCGGGAACAGCAGGCTCCGGCGCACTGCACAAATGTGAAGAAATTAACAAATAAACTTTTCCATTTTATTGCCTAAATCACTATCATAAATCTCACCGGAGAGGAAGTTTCTGTTTCTCCAGCTTCCTACCCAGTGTCCTTGAGAAAACAAATGACACCACACTCAAAAAAGCCCGTGGTGGTTTACTTCGCACTTCCCTATACATTGTTATGCTGAGTGCTTCATTTAGAAAAGGCTGACCTCCCCAGCCTTCTTCATCTCAGTGCCCTTCGCTGCAGGGACACGCCAAGGAACAGGTTTAGAAATGGAGAAAAGAGCTGCGTGGATGTTCCAGAGCAGATAACCCTGCCAACTCAGCATCCCAGAGGTGTAGAGGGAGTCAGCATGACAATAACTGCTGTCTGAGAGGTGATTTTCACGGGAGATATAAGAGCTGAGCTATAAGCACAGAAGCTGTGAATTAAAGGAGAACAAAATGATGTCCCCTTATATTTCATTAGATGCATTTTCTTAAATAGCTCTGGGTAGGGACTCTAACTTTTCTCAACACCATTCTGTTCAAGAAAACCTTCACACACTTGGTCCACAAGCTTTTGCTAGTAGGGACACCAAAACACTATGCACTGCTTCAACAGGGTACAACAAATTACCACTGAGCGGCATCCTGAATGTGTCAGCTGCCTTAGGTAAACACACGCTAGAGAAGAATAAGAAAATCTATAGGCTTATTTCACTCTGATTTACATAGACTTAATAATTCCTATGAATAAAACAGCACTGATTAGTTTTTATATCAGCTGTTAGGTGTAACAGAAGGGAGGTGGAATTGGCTTTAACTCCTTAACAAGGTAGGATCATTAGATATAAGTAACTGCAGCGATGGGATCAGCATGCAGCAGGCAAAGCTGGGCTTCCTAGGAGGCACCAAAGAGAAGAAATCCACAATATTTCCCAAGTCATAAAGCCAAGGACAAAACCTTGAGCCGATTGAGTAGGAAGCATTGTCTTCAAGAAGTAAATGCAAAGTTCAGAAAAGTCTGAATTAGGCTTGACGGGCTTTATTAAATAAATACATGTAAACACCAATACAGCATAATCTGTGTTAAAGGGTAGAAAAAAAAAAGATACAAGCATTTTTCGCATGTAAACACCTTTTGCTTTAGCAAAAACAATTTTTCTTTCAGTTATGAAAAATAGAGTAGCATCTCAAAGGCTCAGTTAGGGCAAGTGGTATTACCAGGTGCCCTATTCCTTCTAATCTCTGTAATCTAGATTTCCTTACTACTTATATTGTACTTGTATTGAAAAAGAAACGTTTTATGTCCTTAACCAAATCAAGTGCTTTCCACTGAGAATGAGCAGTCATTTGGTTTCTGCCAGAACAGTGTTTTCTTTCTGTTTTTACAGATTCTAGCTATTTCACACTGCCTTCACTTGCAACCAGCATGCGGGCACAACGGGAACAAGAGCATTCAAAGGTAACGTGGAAAACTTTTTTTCATAACTATTGCCAAGCAAATGCATCAGGACAGGTCAACATAGGCAACAACATTTATCTGGTAGTGTTAGCGACTGCAGAACCCCAGGGATGGAGTCAGGTGGCAGAGGGAAGGGAGGTTTCCCTTGAGCAATGAGCTCTCTCCAAAGTCACAGCCAGGGCAGTGCTGGAAGGAAGCTCTGTATCAGCCTGGTCTCAGCATTAGAGATTTCCTACCAGCTCGGCACAGGACGCTGTTCCTGTGGCTCACCTGAGGGAGTTCCTGTTATGAAGCCAGAGGGTGGTAGGTTGAAACACAGTTTCTGGGAGTGATGTAATCTTGGACTGCTCTCGGTAGGCAATGATACTAGTGACCTGGTTACAACCTGCAGTGTTGTTACAGCCCCTCTGCTGGCCTGGTGATCACAAGAAAGGGAAGAAAGAAAAAAAAAGAGGGGAGTGGAATAATTTTAAAAGGAAAAAAAAGAGTTTCCAGATTTCCTTTGTTTAAGTGAAGCATTTTCCTTTTCCACTTTATTTGAATGCACCGACCTGGTGTCTAACAGATGGAGACTGTGCAGATGCACTTTGGGAGCGCCCATAAAATACACTGCTAAAATACAAGTAGGGGGAGGGATACTTTTTGGGGGGTTGTAAATTTAATAATCATTGCTGTCACCTCACTTTCCCAAAGGAATCTGCCCTTTGTTCTCCGGATAAAGCTGGGGAGAAGAAAAAAAGCAAGTGAGAGACAAGGGAATATTTAGGAAAGAACACATATCCATAATCTGTACAGGCATCGCAGCAGTGTTTGTGCACACATCAGGAACCCATACAAGCAAGTTAGCAGCAACAGCTGTGTACAGCAAAAATATGCTTCTTATTCATCTGATATTCGTCTCCCATTCTCTTCAGACCTTACTAACAAACAAAGAGGCCAGCTAACTGGCTCACTCCCAAGTCTTACCCACAAGGGTTTGCTCAGAGATGTCACTTAGGCCTGAACAAATCCCTGGCTTCTTCCAGCTTGTAATGTAGCAAAGAGAGCAAAGACTCTCATTTATTAAGATTATTGAGCAACAAACAGAACAATTCAGAAGGTTCCTCAAGCAGAAGCGTACGAGCAGCAAAGCTGCTTTCATAAAAAGAGGGCACTTAGAGGAAGTAAAGTTCATTAAATAATAAAGCGGTGGTTGCAATAATGAGAAGAGTTTTTTCCTTTTTAATCCACACATTTATTTAGCATTGTGTTTTCTTGGTCCTTTTTAGGTTGCTGAAACGGTATTTATGTGGCTGAGGAAAAAAATACTTCCCTTTGTGTAGTGACTTTGACACACAACTCATCCAATATAACAGAGTCAAGACTTCTAAAGAGACATTGCCAGCCCACAAAGTACAACAGTTGACAGGACTGTTTGCTTTTTATATGCTCTTTCCACAGTTTGAAAAGATATGCCATTTTCAAAAAGCATTCCACAATATTATGCAACAACTTTCTTAATTTTTAATGGATATATTATTTTTTATGTGTCAAGTTTCGCATAAAGCATTTTAGTATTTTATTCAGCTTATACCATTAATAAATTATTTGTTCCTTCCTCCCGCCGCCCCCCCCCCCCCACAGCTGCACTTAGCATAGGGATATGGTCTATTGACACTATAAAAGATGCTTTCAACCGGCTCACTCTATAGACATTTCCATCATCAGACAAAGCACCAGGAGTGTATCCCTGTTCCTACTTAGTCGACACACTGGCAGTGCTAAACAGGCTACCCAGAAGTTTCATCACAAACCATCCTTTGGTGAAAAGGTTTACACAAACACACAGCAGCCAGTTGCAATAAAAATAAACTAGCACCCTGTATAATCAGTGATTCCTGTTAAGAGCGTTCACATTTGGCATGATTCCTCCAGCGTCCTTCAGTCATTATGTCCAAGTGATTGGGGACGTCTTAGGGAAGCAAGTCAGGGTGCTTCTGTGCCAGAGAAACTTGTCCACTTGACCTGAGTTTGTTCAAAGGGCACACATCTCATCGCAGCAGATCTGCCCATTCTATAAGGGCAAAAAATGGATGAGATTTGATGTCTTCAACACCAGCAACGCCAGCACCAAGACGCTCCGCAGGATTGAACTGCAAAAGCTTGACATAAAAAGAAAAAATATATGATTCAGTGAGTAAGAACAAAAACAACTGCTTAAAAGTTCCAGAAAGGTCTAAGGTAAGGGACATCCTACTGTTTTCCTGCTCTGTGAGTTACTTTCAAGAGTGCAAAGCATACTTGAAATTCCTAAAATCCAACTCTCTTTTCCTTGAGTCTCAGCGTTACAGTCTTCAGAGACCACTGATCACAGCATGCAATACCCTGAAGGACTGCACGTTGGGACTTCATTTTAACTGTAACCTCATTTTGAAAAGAGAAGAGCAGCCCAGCCTGCTTCCACAGCACTCTGGACATGGCATTTGCTTCATGTTAACCTTTGCTCACACTGCTGTGATAAGGTGACATCAGGGACAATGGTCTGTAACTTTCTGTTTCATAAGTTTCATGATTCTTCTGAGTTGCTCCTAAAATACCACAATATGATGGCCAGTTCTCTATTTCCTAAGAAAGTTTTTAAAGAGTTCCACAAAGGGATTCAAACTGAAAAATCAAAATCCCAGTGAAAAAACAGGGTGATGGCTTAATAGAAATTTCATAAAATTCAGCACTGCATTTGCTTCTTAGTTGTGCATCACATGCTCAATTCATGTGAAAAGGACATCACAATATTTATATCTATTTAAAAATAATCCATATAAAAGAGTATGCAAAGGCAACACTCCAAAGAGACTAATAAAGACACATGAAAATATTTTGCACTTTTAGAGCATTGTTTGTACTCTACTCAATTGTACCTACTACAAAGACCTGATTTCTTTTCTTTTTTCTTTTCTTTTTTTCTGCAACAGCTAATAGGATAACTTCTTCCAGTTGTCACAAGGAACAACAATGTGTATTCATATCTTAATGCACCCAACATCTAAGTAAGTATATATCCATAAACATACAAATTTACACATTTCCTGATGGCTTTGGCATCTGCAATCATAACATCACACAGTAAAGACAACTCAGCAATAGTGAAAAGTACTGCTCTGAGTTTCCTCAGAGTTTCCTCACTTTGTAGCAGAAACAGATGCTGTCACTGTCTCTTCACCTTCTCCTAAAATGTAGTAAGTGCTGACAAGTGGAAAGTAAGCAGAGATATTTGTTTTCTGAAATTCTTCCTTCCAGGAGAACTTCAATCTTAGAAAGCACATGCATCACAAGCTGCAATAGATACTTATTTTAAAAACATACTGCAAACTTTGTTCGTAATAAACCTGGGAGTACCTGAAAAAAACCTCTTGGGTGCAAAATACTAACCCAACATAAAGTAATAACTTTATCCTTCCAAAGTACACTAGAAACACAAAGAACTGTCATTTTACTCCAAGTTAGCTCTGTGAAGGAGGTGTTTACACAGTCACCTGCACTGGAAACGATGCTGTCTGACAGTTTTCTGTATAGCTGAATGGTGATTCCTGAGAGTTATTCAGTGATGCTTTGACCTGTTTACCCTTGGCAGGGGGGGAAGGAAAGTCACAATGACAAATTGCTAACCATGCCAAGAGAGGTTTCTTCCTTTTCCTGACAAGGCTTCCTCAGCAATGAATGGCAGCTTCCTTGGATGGTCACACAACAGAAACGTGATTTACTAGCTCATAGAGCTGAACCTCCACCTGGTAAGTCACCAGCCTATATTAGAAGGCTAAATCTAATGGGCACTGATGTCACTGTTCTCTGAACAGACAGAGCTTTGTAACACATCCTTTAAACTTTAAGTGGCAGAAGGACCACGCTGGCTAATTTGAAAAGCAATAACACACTAATCTGCAATGGAGGACAGTCCTGCAGCAGTAGGGAGAGATGGACTTCATTTGTCTTCAGGTTCAGAAGTAGATGGTAGGAATTCTCCTCACCACATGGGCCTTGGCTCTGCCTTATCCATTTCAGTCATGTATCATCTGTGCTCAGGCAAGGGCAAACATTAGCTACCATGTAATAAAATAAATGCAGATTATACAAAAAATGTGGCTTTCCTTAGTCTCTTCTCTGGAGCATCTTTATCAAAATGGACAGTCCAAATGTTTGGTCCCATTTCCATCCCCTGTTTCACAGTAAAGGCACAGAAGTCAATCTGTCACTGGATGTTTTGACTTGCTGGATTTCCAAAATCCCTTTGCTTAATTTTCTTCAATAACTGTTTGTTCACTCTGCTCTGTTCAGATCTAGATCTAAGTGAAGGTATTACTTCCATTCACCAGGTACACTTCGCTCAAACAGCAGAGCTCACATATATCACTTATTCTACTCAAGGAGAATAGGTCATACCCAGGCTCCACTTCCTCAGTTATCTGTAGGAAGGAAGACTGCATTACCTCAAATTCAAGACATTGTGTATGCACAAGTTTATTCTCTCAGTCATGACTACCTAAAGCAGAGAGTAAACTAAAAATAGCAGTCAACATTCTTTGCTCTTTCTTTTAAAATTGCAAATACAAGACATATCAGTGTGGAAGAGTGGAAGAGTGACTATACTATAGAGTGCCCCCTGCCCTTTCTTCCAGCCTATGAGTTATCTCCTTATCACAGAAGTCAGATTTCTCACAACTAAAATCACTTTTCCTAAAAATTGGAAATCAGAAGTTTCCCTGAGGACAGCAATAGATTTTCAATCACAGGAAGGCCATAACTTCCAAGAAGTACGTTACAAGTTTCAGAGCACCTATTGCTATCTCATTGAATTAGCTTCAATATTCCTCAATTTAATTTATTTCATTACAAATACTCCCATGATTATTTAGAGCAGAATTCCTAAAATGGCCATAGAGCATCAGCAGCTGTTTCCAAAGCACTCAGCATTGTCCAAACTTGTTCTCTTTTGAAGAAATAATAAAACACATTAGTTTCCTAGAAAGACACCTGACAGAGGTCACTGCTTCCAGATGCAACAGTCCTGTTTGGCAAAATTGTTTGCACGGACAAGACCCTCATTCACACTCCTACCAGTAGTTTTCTGTTATTACATTTATTTCACCAGAACAGCTCAGGTATTTGACCAGATTGCATGCTTACCTATACAAAACAAAATTTCCACCAAATTACCTGTTGAATCAGTGATCTGGCCTCCTTTGATACATGATCTGGTATACTCAAAGCAGTGTGTGTGTTTATTCCTGATGGATGGCACTCAACCAGACTCTGAAACAAAAATCAAAGCAGTCAGATACTTTTCTTAATTCACAAATGTAGAGCTGGATTATATTATCATAACATACACGCAAATTAAACAAAGTTATAATATCAGTGTATCTTTGTACAAGCTATTGATTCTAGAAGGAATGTCTACAAGTACCCAAGTTTCCCTGTCTTAATTCTCTTCCTCTATTGTCCAAACTTGAAAAGGCTTAAATTACGTGAACTTCCCTTTCTTCAGGCAGAACTGACAGTTAATCAACAGAATGATTGGGCCAAACACTCCCCGCCTTACGATACAGAAAAAAATGGCATTCCTGACAGACAGTGACATCTCCTTCCATCCACCTGTTTCCAGGAGAGCTCATATGCATCATCTCATCTGCCTGACATTCTAATAAAGCTAATGCACCAAGAGAGTCTGCTCAGACTTGAATTACTGTGTCAATGCAACGTAGGGTTTCTACATCGTCCCAGGGAACAGAATTTCTATTAGGGCAAAATGTTTTAAAATGTACAGAAGAAATGTTAGAAGACTTGGATTTCAGCACAATTTAAGAGGTCAGCCTAGCTTTTTGATTACTTTGCAGCCCTGAGTTTCACAAGGCTTTATCAAGTATTTCTGATGAAGTTTGAGCATATTTGATTTCTCAGTTCTCCTGTGGACCAAGCAGATCTAGGACACTCAGGTCTGCAAAGCACACCTGAAAAGGACAAGCAAGGACAGCACAACTGGGCATATTGTTTCTGAGAAACTACTGGCCAACATTTTGGGTTTACTTAAGGTAACTTGCCCCCAGCCCTACCTTCCCAGTGAGGAGTTCAAAAAGAATGGCACCCAGGCTCCACCAGTCACAGGCTTCTGTCTCTTCCAAGATAGCTCCAACCTCTAAATACAAGACATTTCGATTAATACTGAAAAGGTCAGTCACAGCTTCAAAATTAACATATATTTACAAGGTGACAGTTTAATGCTGACTGAACATACACTAAATAACACAGAGCTTTCATTATGCCTGCAAGTTAGCTACCTCTTTAGCCACCTACAGACTGCAATGGTCAAACACAGCACCGCACATTTCACGCACAATTTGATTCTTCTTTGCACACAAGGGGTTTTTCAAGACTTGAAGGCATCAGAGCTGAGGTTCAGCTAGACCAGACTTGAACTGGGCAGTGACAGATGGTTAGGCAAAATATATTTAGAGAATATACCCTGGTCAGAAGAGCTGGACTGATCACACTGGCCTGAGGCATCCGTACAATGAGCACAAGGGAGCCTACAAGTCAGTACCTAAGCATGTCTTAGTTTTGTCCTGGAGGGCAGAAGTCATCTCGTGGCTAACCCTTGCTCTCTGCTGGGATCACCATGGACAGGTTTTTCACAGTACTCTCCCATGTCTGCTGGGAACTAGATAAAAAAGCCAAATCTGCTTTATGTAGCCTATCCACAGCTAGTGACCACAGTTTGCTATAAATCAGCCCAGACACACCTCAGCTACGTAGACATAAAAAGTTGCTTCCTCTCCATCCAGCAAAGAGCCAGCACTGCCTTCCTGCTGTCCATGCACAAGGGAGAGAGCAGAAGAGTGGACGGACTCATGGAAACCCCAGCCATGCATACCCCTATGTCCAACAGTGCAACACATGCAACAAACTTGACCTTCACCAAGTCACACTTTACACTACAAAATTAAATGCAAACACACAAGCTGTCTGTCTTAAAACAGGGAGCAAAGGCAGACTGCAATGAAGAGGAAATTTTTATTTTGACTGTCAAAAATGCAGCTGCTGCACTAAAATAGTTTTGGTGGCAAAAGCCACACCAGACTGCCAGGAAAGGACGGCAACCAGCTCGCAGTCACCCGGTCGTTGCTGTGAACCGCGCTGTGGTAGGTTAGCAACTCTCGCTCTTCTCTTTATGGAGCTTCGCGTGAGCACGGTCAAGGAGAGCTACAGACAAGTCGCTACAACCGCGACGCGCTCTGAGCACAGGGAAGCGGCGGGGGCAGCTGCCACACAAGCTGCAAGACACTCAGCAACCAGGGGCTGCGCTCAGCCGGCAGCAGGGCAGGACGGCTCAGACGGTTTTTCTCCGGACAAGGCATTACTCACATTGAAAAGTCTATTACAGTTAATGGCATTTGAATGCCCAATATATCACTATAAGGGCACCACACATTAGCAGAATTTATTCCACTCCTTACATAGATTAATATTTCTATCATTATCAAGAAACTTTTTACAAAGATATAATGGTAGTCCCATGTGGAACCGTATCATTATAATTGTTTAACATGCTTTAAGACCCCAGGCAGGCATCTAGACCAAGCCAAAATTATGTCAAGGCCAGCTAATTTTTGTAACACTCAAAATCTGTTTTTCCAAATAAAATATTATTTCCGTTTAGAAAGAGATATATTCTACATAATTGTCCTCTAAAAAGAAACTCAGGACCTCAGGCTTTTCCACATGATACAGCTAAGGTTAGATGACTAAGAGCATCTCTCATGAAATGTGTTGCACAGAAATGCCCCTTTCAGTCTGGAACTACTGAACATGATTTCCTAGTGCTCTATGTTCCAATTATATACATTCAAAAATGATATGATATGAACAGAAAGCAAAGCCTAAACACAAATATTTGAGGTTTCTTTATAGCAGAGGCATTCTGTTCTTTCCTGTGTGACTTTAATCCTGTGGATTTGCTGGATTAAAAGTGCTTTCTCTCAAACAATTGAAGATTTCTATATATTACATTAATTTCACCCTTATTGCAGAATAAGGGCCATCAGGCCAAGAGTTTATTGTTAAGTATTGACTACTGCATTATTAATTCATACGCTACCAGTTAATTTGAATCAAGTTCCCTATGTTGACAAATCTTAATTTTTAGAATAATATCATAAAAAACAGACTATCTATTCCTCCCCAGAGACACTGAAAGAACACCTAAACTAATAGCAGGAAGAGGCCTTTTTATTTACAGCCCAATATAAGCAAGCTCTAGAAGGTGAAAAGCTTTGTCATTTTGAGCACATAAAAAAGAAAGAAGAAGAGAAAAGAAGTAGCATTATGAAAAATACATTTCTGTGCTTCGGTGTTATTTCCCTTTTTGGCAGTCACAGATGCTGATCCAAATCTTCAAGGAATCAAATCTACATTGCCTTCTTTCATAGAAGCACAAACTGCTCATTACAGGAAGCCAATGTCACTTCACTCACTTCACTGATGAAGAAAATGAACACAGAGTAAGAGTCAAAAAGTAGACTAGAGTTTACTTCTTCACAAACCAAGCTCATATATTTCAACATAAGAGTACTTTCACAAATCAAAAACAACATGTCATTGCAGGTCTATTACATGAAAAGCAACAGCTCTTCTATTACTTTTGTCCATTACCAAAACAAGCCAAATGGGATAAAATGAGAACAGCCAAGTAATGCGGAGTTCTCCCCAGACTGACCAGCTCTGGTCGAGTTCTCGTGCACATAAGCAGGGCCTGTGTGACAAGTCATCTAAACCAGTGTTGAACAGAAAATAGAAAATTCATCCATGAAAAGCATCTGAATTTTCTTTTATGCAAAAACCATTAGCTCTACTTTTCTCCCATTACTCTATGTCTCTCTTCCTAATGCTTTCCCTAGGTCCCCAAACTACCTCATTTTGGATTAAAATATATGTTTTCCTTAAGCAGTGCATTGTGAATGCTACAAATAAACATGTGCTGTTTACATTCCCTTACTTTAAATAGGTCACCTTACTTCTGATGCAATACACTGATCGTAATAAGTTCAGGATATCACATCAATATTACTGCATTTTATCTTGACTACACATCATGGGAAAATTTAGAAACTGTGGATTATGAAGTGCTTTCAAGTGATGCAGAGTAGCTAGCTAATGTAATATACCACACAGGGCATATGCTTTTTTTTTTAAAGCTTTAATATTGCCATAAATCTGAACTACAATATCTGCCTTCACTAAGAAAACATTTTCATCTCAATCCATCAGCAAAGTAATTTAGACAATATATGGTAGCAACCCATAAGCCTAAGTGAATAACATGAAGATATTTGTGCCAATTCTTTACTTCATGAACCTCGAAATCAAGGACCTTATCCACATAGGTACAAAAATAAGTCTACACAAGCATGTGCATGGTGCTGGTGTTTTCAGGACTTGCAGGACAAAATTTGCAGAAAAAAAGTTCATATAATTTTCAAATACAATAATTTCTCAAAATAGAGAAAATGGTAGACTGAAAAAACATCAGTAATTCTTCCAATTTCAATGCAAATTTGTTAAAAAAGACAGGGCTTCCTTCTTTTTCCCTTATTAATGCATCTTCATTAAACATCTAGCACCAAGAAGCTCATGGCAATAGCAATGTTAAATTCTTGCACAGAAGCGCAGTTAGCAGCAGCAGTCGGACGAAACTGAAGAGAATGAGATTTGTAAAATGCTATCAGCATCAGATCAAGACAGATGGTGCAGGTAAACAGCCTCTCTGCCCAGCACTATTCTTTCAGTGCAGCTGGTCTCAACTGAAAGGCTATTTCTTTATGATTTCCATACTTATCTCTTATTTGCATTACACACGGTAGTACCTTACTTCCTGATACAGGATATATGACAAAATCCTATATTTTTTAACATAAATGCCACTACTAAAGTAGAACCTTGGCTATTTCTGAAGACACGTCTTTGATGATGCTATCAATATCAGGACTTATTTTCCATCCTTTCTACACCATCTTACCCTGAAATACAACCTTCATGCTGAAAACTTCCAAAGATTTTTTCCTATAACTCCACAAAAATTTTCTCCCATATATAGATCCCTCCAGGGCTGATAATAAGGCCTCCTAACTAGCATGCTATTATTATTAATTAAAGCACCATTGTTATTAAGTACTAATAAAATTAATTAAAACAAAACCAAACAAACAAAAAAACAGGTTTAGAGCTAGTCCAAGCAACTTGAAATTCTCCCTGCCAATTTATGCCAAACCACTTGCAAATCACCTGGAACAGAATCAAACTTTGTAGGGTAACCTTTAACATCAAGAAATCTGAATTAAGAATGAGACCTGAAATCAGCTCACAAGAAAACAGGCTAATAGCAGAAGTACTGCTTAACCTAACATCTAAAAGAGAAGAAGAGCTTTGGGCTGTGAGGTTTCTCCTAAAATTAAGACAGGAGCCTTTTGATTCTCATGGGACAGATAAGAATTTCAAACAAGGACGACTCCCTTCCCCCTATCCTGTGCTTCAAGGAGAAACAACATACCTTTAAGTATTGTAAATAGCCTACCTGCAAGTATTGTTTCTACACTGATAAGAAAGCAAGGACACCCATTTGAATTACCATCAGGTGTCTGAAACTGTCCAGGAGGAAATGGGCTTGTCCAACATCCTTAAAACATCAGACACGATGTTTTCCCCTCCTGCCGCCACTGAGATAAATAGTATGGCATGAAAAACCATTAGAGTTGCTTCAAAATTCTATTTACCTTACACTCATCTAATTTTAAAAGCTTACTATTTTATCTTATTTCAATATGTATAAATATAAGGAAGCATTCACAGAGAACCAAGTAAAATGAGTCCAAGCTAATTTACTTCACACAGATTCAGTCAGCCAAGATATCATAAGACAGAGTCACTAAGTAATACATCACACAAGCAATCTGGCCATAATGCTTCACCTAAAATGCTTTAGCAATTTATAAAGCGCTGTATTGAAACATCTATAGTTAAGTATAAAAAGTGTATCATGGTCTTTAAACAATAAAGTAGTGAGGCAAGTCCAAAGAACATCTGCTAGGATCAAATGGAGTATGAAAATATGAAGTTTCATACTAAAGATATTCAAAAATATACAAGCATCTATGTCCCTCTGGAAGAAATTTCCTCATGTCACTAACAAAAAAGACTACTAGAGGGATCTGTTTTTTCTTCCTTTTAGTGACCCAAGATGGAATTAAAACATCTTCTAAAACAATCAGGTAACAAGGAAGCATGAAGAAGTTTCTTAGTGCTGTTATCAAAAGAAAACAAATACTATATAACCTTTCCGTTATTTTCATGTATTGGCAAAGGGCATCTTTTATAATAGCTTCAGATTTTAATCCCATCTGTTAGGAAAAGAAAAGGGAAAGGGAAAGGGAAAGGAAAAAGGAAAAAAGCACTGGGATGAATTAAAGTCTTTTCCAGAGTTACTAGCTAGCTTTTATGCCAGTCAAACAAAACTAGATTCTTAGAAATCAACAACTTACATCTCATTGTTTATTCTACTTACAGGGTCCAGAAAAAAATATGTGAACACGTACTTCACCTAAAACATCCACTGTACTCAAATTGTTCCTGAGTGCCAAACCACATCAAATTATTCTGGAAAATACCCGAGAGCTCTCCCCAGACGTGTGCTTTCAATTACCTACTCCAGGTTATGTCATGTTGCTATTTGGGGAGCCGTCAGCTGTTCCCGTTTTCCTTGGGATGCCTTGGTGTCTTTGGAGAGCTGTTCACCTCCAAGCCCTTGTAACAGTCGTTCCTCCCAACTCAAAATGTGGGGTCCTTCTTCTGCACCTCCAGACCTCGCCTATTTATTTACTCCAGCCATGGAGCTTTCATGTTAACTTTAAGCACCCTTTTCTACTGCCAGGTTCTTTTAAACTGAACTTGCTGGTCCTGTCACCCTTGCTGCTCAAGGCCCATTTGTCTGCCTTGTTTTTCCTTTCCTTTTTAGGATAATCCTGAGACTGTAAAGTCATACAGAAAGCTAGGACAGAGTCAGGGATAAAATCTAGAAAGTCCCATCTTACACTACAACCGTGAGACTAATCCTCCCCTCGACACCTCGCAGGGTCAATGGCACTTTAATCTACCACAGTTATTTCACTTCTTAAACAATCTACTCCAAATTAAATTATTATAATACAGAATGCCAGAATTTAATGAGCGCCTGCAAACTGCTACTGAAATACACATACACAAATAATAGGAAGGGTTTTCAGTATCAAAAATCTTTTTCATATTAGAGGTAGACTATTTTTTCCCTCACTCAGTAAACAAAAATTAGACCACATAGGTTAATAGCATTTTAGCAATTTTTATTTTAATGCTTCGCATTTTAGGTTATCTAAAACTTTGTATTTTTTATTTTGAATGAAGGCTAGTTTGTTAAATAAGGCTTGATTATAGCACAAGGGATACGAAGACATCAGGTGACTATATGACACATTATGGATGGCCAGTTTCCTACTTATATTTTCGATGCAGCTAAACTCCCTTTAGCTTCACAATCTCAACAAGCAAACCTCCAGTTTGTAGTACATTCAGTCTGGTGAAAACTCACTGTTTACAGAAAAAAAAAAAAAAAGGAACCAAAATGTTACAGTTCTGCAGTCTAGCTCTCTGATAACGCTGCAGGATACGGCACAACTTATCCCCGCCAGCTGGCAAGGAGACTTAAAGAGTATAAGTAAAACATCTCATTCACACATTGCATTTGCACATTATGTTGGAACAGCAAGTCACTTCTACAACATTATGTTTCACAGCCGAAAGAGGAAAAGAACCTAAAACGTGCCTTTTTACAAGCAAGTCCTCATCTTACTCCGTTCTAGCTGAAGACAGCCTTGACTGCAAACAATTTTGTCTTCTCACAGGTATATAGTGTCATATAAAGGAGTCATATAAAGGAATAGTTCTTTTTAAAAGTTACCAACCCCTGACTATCAACAATGGAATATAATCATTATTTTATTTAAAAGGCAACAAATCTTTATATTTAAGATCATAAAGTTGGCAAAACCTATACTTAAATAACAGACGGTGATCATTTGCATTTCAAAATTCATCTATCTTGCTTTTCCCTCAATTAGACCAAAACATGTTGATTCACAGGTTTGTGTGTGTGTTTGTTTCTTTTTTAAACTTATTTATAAAGCAGAATAATGGCCCCCCTGCTAGGCTGGCATTTGCTCAAGTTTCTGTCTGTATAAATTGAATCTGTTACTGGAATTTTCCCCCCTTCAGAATACCAAGGCACATTAACCAAGAGATAAAGAGATACATTGCCGATATTATCAAGCACGAGGCAGGTGGATAATGTGAGAGAATTTTTTTTTTTTTTGACAAATAAGTGATAAGAGTTCTCAGGGGGCATGGATAGCAAAGGGTTGTTTAAACAGAAGTGAATCATTCTCATCTGATCTAGTAATAACTTTATATTCAAACATCAGCTGCTTAGCACACTTTAAAATACTCAAACACAAAATTATTGTAAAGAGGAGGAAAGTAACAAAACTCTAAACCTTGCATTAGTCACCTTAACCATATTAACAGAGCAGAAACCCTCAGGAATGAGTTTTTAACAACTTCTTTAAAAGTAAACAGGTTATTCTTGGCCAAAGCTCCCACAGCTTTACTTGAAGTGGTGTTGAGTTTATAGGGGATGATTTATAATCCATCGCTTCCCTTGTGGGTTAGTGAAACAACATTGGACTTATCATAGGTGAACAGCAAAGATTTGGCTTGGCCATTAATCAAAGCGCAGCCCGGCCGCTACTTTTAAGCGTCTGCAGAGAGCTTTGTTGTTACAGTAGCTGGTTCAACGTGAACTTTCCTACCGAGCAGAACTACGCGAGCGCTAAAAAGAGTTGTCCAATTTTACTAGCAGATTTGACAGTACTATAACGCACCATTACTCTCAGCTTCTAAGTACAGTTCTTGATATGCAAATCATTACAAATAAACCCCATCTTTAGCTCTTATGTGAAGTTAGGCAAATCAGAGCCAGTAAAGTGCAAGAGCTAAATCCATTAATGGTACAATGCCACCTGCCGTCAGGAGTGGAGAAATGTAACCTCCCGCACAAGATTTATCCCTGCTTTCACTTTACGCAAGTTACACGACATCACTATTTCACACAAAATTAATTATATCATCTCCATGAAGTACCATGCAGCTGTTGAAACCATTTCGCCCCCATCTTTTTGACACTTCTCCATTTATAGTATTTGTATTATTTTATGTATACATTGCAGCTACATGTATGTAAAGAAGTGTGCATTTCCTCTCTGCATTTGTGGGGATAAAAAGAGCTGAGAAATTCCTCCCTGTTCACAAGGGGCAGGATCTGATCACTATTCTGTACCAACATTAGTTTGCTTTGTTTTAGTAAAGAGTTATAACCTAGGGTACTGAAAACCTTGACCACAGTATCCTACACTCTGAAAGCAAACTCCATGTATATGGACTTCTGCCCTCCACTAAGAGTGAACAAAGTCAGCTTTTATATTATCACCCTTAGCCCCTCAAGGAATTAGATTCTGATAGGTCATTTGTTCTGTAGAATTCGGGTTCCAGGTTTTCCTTTAGCCAATAAAGCAGCGTAAACATGCCTTCAGGCACTTCCCTGCTATGCACTTTACAATGTGTGCTCTAAAAAAAGTCTGAAATTGTATCCATTAAAAAGGTAAAATTATATCAAAGGTATGTTTATATCCTTCAAATAACTATGCAATATAATTTCCTAAATATTGTAAGTCAAGTATTTCCTACAATCTGTGAAACTTTCAGATCCTGCTCTCCTGGTTCTGACTATGTAATCTGCCACCCCTAAATCAACGCAATACGTAACTGCATCCAAAAAAGATTCAGCATCTGCTCCAAGTTTGCAATACCAGACCTTTGATAAAGACATCTTCTCATATATCCCTAATTGGTACATTTAAAAAAACAAAAGTTGAAAGTGTGTGACATAAAAGTTTGCCATAGCCAAATTCCACTCTATCCTGAACTCAGATAAAAACAGACAATCCTGAGCAGGCATCAAGATAGACACATGGAGACAAAATTTTACAAGCCGAGTTTCAGTGCATCCTTCAGGTAGTGAGGGAAAAGCAGAAGGAGCGCTGAGTACCTAGAGGAAGGGCAACCAGGCACACAGTGCTAGAGACACCAGGAAAACATTAAAGAAGATAAAGACTCCCTTTGAGTCATTCTACTTAGTCACTGCACTGTTATAAAATAAATCATCAGACAATGGAGTTTTGGAAAGATCTCCACTCCTCTCCCCAAAACCACAGCCTTTCTTCCAGCACGGAAACAGCTACTGGAAACGCTGAAGTTACTTTTAAAAACTGATTATAAAAAGAATAAAAACTCAAAGGTGCCATCTTCTCTTAGTGAACTAAGAGAAGCACAAATACAATATCAAAATAGTTATCCCCAGAAACAGCTTGAGGAGCAATGTTATCTCCCTAAATGAGGGACAGAGGTTCAGGGATATGATACGCTCCTTAGAAGGCAAAATTATCATCCAAGTGAGGCCTATTTTCCTATAACACTAAAGTAGCTATGAAGAAGGCCAATTAAAATGAATTTTCTAATAATGATAAAATCCTTTAGAGCGAGATTTAGCAGCAGCAGGAGCTTTAAGGAAGCTACATTGGCCTCAGCTACACAAAATATTTAAGGTACAGATATTAAACCATTACTCAAAAAAAGAATGCCGCTTGGTTCAAAAATAGGCCTTGTATTGCTAAGTTATTGCAAGTGTTACTCTCCTACGCAAAAATTGTCATCAAAGAGCTACACTAAAATAAGAATATACTTTGCACAGAGAGCATTATGATGAGGAAACATGAAAGGTAAGGCTCACGAAGCAGATCGACTCAGCTGTCTTGCATATATCTAATATTTGCACATGCAAATCTTCATCCCACAGCTCACTCGTTACAGGCACATATTTACATCCAGGAGTAATTTCACTGAAGTTTAACAAGGTTCCATGAATGAGAAAGTCCAGATACACAAAGTAAACTGACATTTCAGACAGGACAGAGAAGGAGGAGAGGAGAGGGTGGAAAACTTCACCAAGACACAACTAAATGGATCCCACATCTGTGCCAGGAGGGTCCAGAAAACTTCACTCATGTATTTGCGTATTTTTCAATATTACAGTTTTCAATATTACTGCAGGAGTTGGCTGATTGGGGCTTAAGGGGTAACAAAGGCCTCTTTTTGGAAGCTTATTAAAATACTGAAAAAATAATCTTTGACTTTCATAGCTCATTAACAGTGACAAGGTGGGAAAAGGCTCCACTTCCATCCTTGCTTGGGAGAGCTCTGGACAAGGCTGGGTTAGGGAGGCAACAAAACACCATTTTCTAACATAATGGACTGCACCTTGGCAACAAGCACATCTCCCTTCCACGGGTCACAAGGATTGCTGAGATTCTGAAACGCAGGGATTTCCCTGGTTTCCTACAATATTTATTCACAGCGAGCAGTTCTCTACTGTATTTTAGTTGTGATGGGAGTAAGGCACAGAATAAATAGTCAGTGCCAAACTTAGTTCAGAACTTTTCTCTTCCATTGCTTCTAACATAATTCTTCAGCTAATCCTTAGCAAGCATGGTTAGAGGCTTGAGCTTGCAAAGTATCTTCATGACAAGTTACAAAGCCCATGCAATCAGCAGAAAAAGTATGTAGGCATTTGAAATTTCAGTATAAAAAGAGACAAATTGAAATAGCTGAATAGCCTTCCAGTAGTCATTTTGACCCCCAAAGTGGTATTTATTTAAGTTAGCCATGAAATTTTTGAAGTATCAAGTTATAAGTAACATGGTTTAGCTATCTGAATTTTACCTGTCACTACCATTTGACCATTAGCTTAGAAGAAGGTAAACTGGGAGAAGGAAGAGAAGGAGGGCTTGGTTTCAAGTGCTACCCTTGCTATAAAAACCCAAGTTATTGATTTTATCACTCTCATGATTGATAAAAGCAGTCCTAAAAAAAGAGCTCTCAACTCTTTAAAAGCCCATTGTGGCTCCTCAAAAATGTTACGGGCATCTCTGCGCCTATTAGGACTGTATATTTTCAACTTCAATGTTTTCTCTTCATGTTTTTTGCATGTACATATTTTTGTATTTTTAAACCTCTTTGTCATCTTTTCAATCTGCCCCTTCTCTTATTTGTTCTTCTCAGTTAACAGGATGTACTCACACACAGCAAATATCTGTGAGAAAACAAAATGTTCCTTAAAGTTGCTTAAACAAGACATTCAACGCAATTATACTTTATATGAATGCTCTAACAAATAACACAACAGTTCAGAAACAAAGCAGTTATCAACCCTCTTCATTTTTAAGACATTTAGGAAAAAAAAAGTAAAGCCTCTCATACATTACATAAACTTAAGCTCTACATTATAGAGGCTCCTGAGAAAACAAAAGCTGCTTATCTACTTTCCAAGTGAAACATTGTAGGTGATTGCTCTAACCTGGGGCACAGTACATTCTCTCTATGGCATCGTTGTCACAGGAATCTTCAACCTCCCTCCACCTGCTAAAATACGTTAGCTGAATGTGTCCTAAAAACAAAACGACAGGAGAAATCAAAACATTTTTCCCTTCCATTTTCTGCAGAAGTGAACTGTAATTACTCCTTTTGTAGCTAAAAACAGTATCATTAAGAATAATGGCATCATTAAGTACTAGAAGCTATTACTGGGGGTGAATTTGCTGCACTGATAATGAAGCTCTAGACAGGAAATGAAGATACTAATTACAAGATAAAACGCCTACTCAGTTAATTGGAAGCAACAGCGAATAAAAAGAAATGCATTTGCAAAAGTTCCTGACCTCTATCATTCAATAAGATGTTGTTTGGGTTCAAATCGCGGCACACAATTCCTTCTCTATGTAAAGCATCAAGGGCTACAACCATTTCAGCTGCCCATCTTTGAATGCAATCCTCTGGGATATAAAACCTGGAGGTTATCGCTAATCTTTCGTCGAGGTCCTGAAAAATGTGATGCATTTCCTTGTCCCCTGCTACTGCTATTTCATCTTCGCTCTTTGGTACTGTCTTTTCGCTTTCTGCTGCTGGTAACAAAGACGGGTTGGTTTCCTCTTTCCCAAAGTCTTCAGTTTGATCAGAGAACAGCAACACGGCTTCATCTTTTATCACGTCTCTATCTAAACTAACGTCTTTAGCACCTGAGAGCGAGTTGGAAACAAATACACTTTCTTCTTTGCTTGTCATGTTTAAGGAGCAGGCTCCCAGCCCTTGAAACAGAGCCCCTTCTTCTGAACTACCTACCTCTGGTTCAGCTGTAAACAGGCTCCCCAGAGCTCCCTGAGTGACACTGCTTTGTCCATTTGCTTCTTTATGGGAATAATCGCCCAGTTCTGGTGCCACATGATTTGTCTCTTGGTCAAAAGCTTTGCATTGTTCTGCAGAATTATTTAACTGTAAGACATCAGGCGTTTCTAATAATTTTACCTCCAAAACATTCATATCAGTTTTTGTAAACTTTGTGGGCCTCGACACTGCTGCCTCCTCTGTTTCACCAGCCATCCCAGGTAAGTTTATTAGGAGATCGGGTCTTCCTTCATCAACACTATTTACATCATCAAAAGCAGCATCCTTAAATGAGATCACTGGCACAGAGTCATTTGAGCCTCTGCTTATGGTGTCATGAGCTCTCGCACCCATTTTGTTTTCCAGAGCATCAAAGCTTCTGTCATGGTCTGGGGCAGAAAATAATGGCTTCAAAGGTTCTGATTTAAGGTTATATAATTTTTCTCCAAAATCAAGCCCCAGCAGCTCACTGGTGCTATCTTTACTGTCTATTCTAAAGAGTTCCATGGGGCTGTTCTTTGATTTAGTTAATGAGTCCAATATCCTAGTAGGGCTGGCTATTTCCGACTCAGCGTCACCAATGAAAAGCTTTAGTTCCTGAGATGCAATCTGAGAGCTGAAGCTGTCACTGCCAACAACCGTGCACGTCTGCAAACAGCTTCTCTCCTTGCCGTTTAGACCTTCACTGTCCAATTTGACAACAGGTTCCTCATTCAGAGAGCCAGAATCAATCTTTTCTTGCCCATACTCGTTGCATAATGTTAAATAACTAGTAGTGCACTCTTCCTCCGAGCTGGACGCCGAGTCCATCCACTTGGAACTCTCTTGGCCGTCTTCTTGGTTGCTGCTGTCGTCCTGAGAGCTCGGCGTCAGGCTGCTCTTCAGGGGCACCACCTTCAGCAGCCGCTCCCCATAGCTTTCTCTGGAATCGGTGCTGCTACTGATTTCTTTAGGGCTAGGGGTCGGCTGCTCCAGGTGGATTTTAGTTGAACTGGATGTTTTGAGTTCAGGAATTTCAAAGCTCTCTTCAGGACTTCTGTTTAAGAATTTACTGACATAAGACCATAGTTTTCCTCCTGCAACAGAAGGAGGGGAAAGATTAATCGGACTCAAAATAAAAAGAGATTAATTACAATATAGGAAAATACAGTCACTGTCAGAACATACCATCTACTTGTGCCCATGAAGCAAGTTGGATCTGCTGTCTCAGTTGGAAATAATTACAGAAACTCCAACTTGCTTTTCAAACAGATTTGTATTAATATATAAATATTTAATAGCTGCATCTGAGATTAAGCCCTTTTTTTTTTTTTTTTTTAACTTCAATAAAGTCTCATTTCAGAGTCTGTCTCAAGTCACATGGTGGCGACTCTCAAAAGAAAGCAAGAACCAGGGAAGATCAAATGGTTCAGTGCCCAACACCAGTTCTACCTGTACTGAATACTTCAGTCACACCTCCAAAATCATGAGTGACATTGGGAGACAGAGACCAAAGAGGATTATTTTGTAAGTTTTGTATGGGAAAGAATGACTTCACATTAGTAGGATATTTTAAGGATTTTTTTCCTCTCTTTAAAGAACTATTTTGGTCTGTTAACTATGAACACGTTTCTTCTTTAAAATAGTTCTCTATGGCTTGTTGCATTACACAATGATTTATCAGCACCCTAATTTACATCAGCAAGCCGTTTTCTTCGCATCAGAGACTATATGTACTCCAAAAGTAATTGTTAAGTTACAAAAATACAAAACATGACTCTGTGCTTTCAAATACTGCTCACTTACAGGATGCTTTTCATAAAAGACTACAAAACGCAACTCACGCAACGCATCCAGAAGTTACTGGATCCTCTCGTACTTTGCTAGTCAAAGAATTTGCCTACAGCCATGTAGAAAGCTTCCTTCAACGACTTTAGGAAAAATGCAAAGTCAAGACATTTTAGTATAAAAGTTTTTACAGAAGTTCTGGAAAGCACATGAGTTCTAATAAAATCTTCATAGAAGACCTACTTCATAGAAGTATCCATCCCATTAAGCATCTGCAAAGCTCTTTTACTTATTTGGGTAATATCATTTTATATTATGTTTTTCCAAAATATAGTCCTTCATAGTTGTTTTTAAACAATCTTCCTATCAGGCAAAATTCCTTTAAAAAATACAACAAAAGAAGAAAGCATTTTTATTGCCTAGGAACAAGTTTTACATATTTCAAGGTATTTCAAAAATAACTTATCAAAGGCAGAGAAACCTTGATACTTTAAAAAAACGAATTTGAATAATATAATGTGGAGTTATCTTCCTCTCTATCCCTCTGGCTAAGACAAGACTTGTTTTGAAGGGAAAAATAACTCTCACTGGCTGTGGTGAAAATAAGTATATCAAAAATATTAGGAAGGAAATCTAACAGTTTGAGTTCAATGGTAAAGATAGCCATCTAGATCTATTAATCCACCCGATTGCTGCCTGTAAGCTACAAATGGACATAGCAGCTCAAAATTACTCTTGCTGCTCTCTAGCAGGATGTGGCAGGGTGCCACACAGACACACAGGAGCAAATGGAAACCCTGCTAGCAGAGAAGAGAACAAGGAGTGCTATATCAACCACACACAAACTTTCCACGCCTACCTGAAGATGCGTTCGAAACAGCTAAAAGCCCTTCCAAGGCACAGCAGCAAGGCAGGGCTCGCGGGTGGCTCCTCGCAAGGCCCAGCCCTGGCTCCTGCCAGTCCCGCAGAGCCGAGAGCCCTGGCCCCGCCAGAAGCGCGTGCCAAGCCGCATCTTGCCTCTGCGAGAGGCAGACGCTCCGCGCAGATGCTTAGGATGAAGTCACTTGCCTTAAAAAATGTCGTGCTACACAGCTGCTCGTCAGCGAAATAAAAACAGCAGGGCACTGCTGTTTATTCTGAACCCTGCACTTTGTACAGAGTTGTTTTTAAATCGGTTTTTAAATCAGTTTAGTTAAAATGAAAGCAAAATGTTAATTGCACAGTTATCTCTTCTTCTAAATTTATGTCTCTCCACACTTTTCCTATTGAGTGGTGTGGAAAGAAAATTACAGAAAGAAGATAGAGAGAAAAAGAAAGAGCACAGACGTATTTTTAGTTTATGTGTGAGAAGGATCACTTCTTCACACTTTCCCCCATGACAAAAGAAGCTCTACAAAAGTTGCCCAGACTCTGACAGAACAGGATTTTTACAACTATTAATTTTATTTATATTTTCCATTAAATTATTTTAAATGAACAGTGCTTGCAAAATAACTTTTCCCAGTTTACTAACTAGGCATGGAATTATGCAGGGTCTGTGCACACCAAACAGTAAAATTTCTTTTGACAAACACCCCTCCTGCTTCAGTCAGTATAACTACACTAAATCTTCCTGTTTCACCTGCATTGTATTAATTAGCAGAAGCAAAGGCAAAATACTTCCATCTTCATATTATTTGTATTTATTACTCCAGTACTGCTTCATAAATTTGTTCTTATGAAAACACAAGTCTCAGGGGCTCTCTCATGGACTGTCTCTTGATGTTCATGCTTTGTCTTCCTATACTAAGATAGGAGGGGAGTAGACTAGGTAAGAAGTGCAATAATTCTCCCTTTTCAAACAGAAATGGGTCAAGCTGCTCTTGGGACAACCTTTGCCTTCTGCTTGCCCCACTTTGCGTGATGCAAGGTGTCCTGCTGCTTCTTTAGCACCTCAGCCTCCACTAGAAGTGGCAGCACAGCTCAAGAAAGAAAGAGACAGACACGAGGATTAAGGGAGGAAAACAGACGTGTTGATATAATCTCTTCAAACCCCACAGAATTTTCACTGAAAGTCTCAAGTCAAGGCTATAACTTCTAGGATAAACTTTAATTCTAAATACTTTCAGCAAACCCAACCTTCCAGATTTGACAAAAGACAAAAAGGATGGTTTTATTCTGAGAGTACTCAGGAATTCAACGCTGACCATCCATAAAAACAGACAGACCTGCAACAACGACTGGTTTTCCATTAGTAAACGTGTTATTTTCTTACCTTTTCAAGAAAGAAGTTGCTCATTAATAATCACTTGACTAAGAGATCACAGTGAAAATGACTACTTACTGTAATTCCAATTTAGAGTTAAATGCAACTAAATAAAAAAAAACGTTTTTTGATTATGTCCAAATATGTTTACATATAAATATTTCAAGACTGGCCTCCTGGTCAAGTGGAAATACATAAATAAACGCTACTCAATAATTGTGTTCTATAGTGAAAAACAACAATTTTATTCCTTTTTGAAAATGTCCAATTCAGGGTCAAACAAGAGTGATATTTGTATCTGGGTATATAATTATGCCTTTATGAATGACATACTAATAATCTTTCCCCCTCTCTCCATGTGTTGTGTAAGATCAAGAAAACCCATTAGCAAGCCATGCTAATATAGTATCAGGAATCTATAAAAACTAAAATTACAGAAATCAATCCAAACAAGTAAGCTTCAGTCATTGTCAAATTGTCTAACATACTACATAACTACAAAAGCTATCATTTTAAGCTAAAGCTTATTAGTATTTAATATGATTTCAGAAGTTCACTTTTAACATAAATTATGATGAATCTTTCTTTTAACACAAATTGACTAAAACCAGTGTAGCTTACTCCTTCTGAGCTTATTAGGACACCAAAATCACAAAATTCTACATTCTTTTGCAGTTATTCAGTGTAAAACTACTAATTAAAACTCCTCTATTTCACCATATTTCTAACAGTCTGGAGGATATATCTGTGCTTCAGAGGCAGAAGCTAAATAGTGTCCAAATAACCAAGAAGATACTTCAACACAAAGTGACCGAGTGAGGAAGCTGGCTAGGCATCTTGTTAATTCCACAATTTTTATATCTTCTCTCAAATATTTCTGCAGTTTTCTGTTATTAATAGTACTTTGAAGTGAAAACATCAAAGAGAAGAAGATACAAAGACTACGCAGGACGTATCACTAGGATAAAAGGAAACCTAACAGATCAGCAAATTTAGTCTCCTACCATGTTTTTGTTCCAGCAGACAAGAAAAATTCATGACCTGTTGGATTTTTTTTCATCCAGTGCTTGGACACTTACCATTTTAACTTCACATCCTGATAGACTAGCTAAGTGGACATATTCCAAAATAAATCATTTGGCTTTTGCTAGCCTGGCCCATAAGTTTGTTCTGAAGAACAATATATTCAATTCCTGCAGAACTGGAATGCAGTTAAGAATGCGGTAATCACTGTATTTAGCATAGCCCAAACAAAGTCAGACCCAACGATCCAGGTTTCCAAATAACCATGATCAGACAGGGAAGGAAAAACAGCGGTACCGAAAGGCATCTGTTGGAATTACTCTCCAAAAGCTCGTCAAACTCTGAATTCTCTCTGAAGAATTTGCTTAGGGTCAAGCATGCCAACGATGTCAGGTGACGCGTGTGAAATAATTCTCTTCCTTATTTAAAACAAAATAAACCCTACCCTTAGAGTTTTCTTAGAATCACTGCCCTCCTTGTCAGTACAGACACGAGTGCTAGCAATGTTCATTGTGTTAGCGA
Source organism: Crypturellus tataupa (assembly GCA_034781795.1). NCBI lineage: Eukaryota > Metazoa > Chordata > Aves > Tinamiformes > Tinamidae > Crypturellus > Crypturellus tataupa. The sequence goes on from JAWLRI010000833.1 coordinate 5,097,835, forward strand.
GCAGTGACAACATACAATTATGCTTGTGCGGTTCCTAGGCGAAGAGGGAAGCAGACGTGCGGGCTCTGCCGTGATACAGTAATGATGTTTCACAGTGTGCCAGCCGCTGCAGCAGCGGGGCTGCAGTGTACACAGGAATCGGGAGCTAATCTCCCGCCTAATCTCTGACATGACAGTAGTTAGGAACACCAGAGTCTTACGCGTGCAACTGCTTCCACTCCTGCTGGTGAATCTCTGCTACAAAGTTTGCTAGTTTAGGCAAACTTCCCACTTCCCGAGGCGCTTCTAGGAAACACCGTTATTTCAAAGCAGCCTCCTGAAAAGGCTCTTGCCTAGGACCAGATCACCTTTCCTACACTTTCTGATCTCCATCAAATCTGTACAGCTACTTCTATCACCTTTCCTGTTTGTAAATCCTTGGCTTTTTGCAAGCCAGAATGCTTCTGCACTGCTTTCTGCTCCTTGCTGGACCTGCCTGTTTTCTGTCAGTTCCCGCGTGCAGCAAGCCTCTTCATGGTGAAGTTTCTCGAGTGCCCTCCAGATTGATAGGAACTCCAGCTTGCTTATGCATAAAGAGGTTTGACAGTTTCTAACAGCCACTTAAACTCTGATGTCCCATGGAAGCCCCCCAGCCTATTTTTGAAGCATCTGTTTCTAAAATTTCTGGAGTTATTAGTGCCAAGAAGTAGTGAGGCCTTATTAACATCACATTGGCTCTCTACCACACTAGGACTTGCCAAGTGCTTTCTGACAAAGCTACGAGATGACGTTATAGACTTCCTTGCTTCTAAGACACCCCAGAAGCCTCCAATTGTGGACACACACACACACAGAATAAAAAAGTCTATGAGAGGACCAAAGACATCACTGATGATTTCTGGGCACACAATAACATCATAGCCTCAACATCCAGAGCAAGAGTTTAGAGTCAAGCTTTCAGAATCCCAATAGTTCTGAATTTAAAAATACAGTTAAAATTTACTACAAATAGAAATAGCAAGTCGCTTAGCAAATATATAATGCCTGTATACACTGAAACTTCATCTGAACTTGCTATAACTCAAGACATTGTTTATTTAAACTAGTGTTTTACCCTTGAACTTCCCAATATGCCAGTACAACTGGCATACTTAACATTAAACAACCACAAAACTAATCTAAAAAAAATCTAAATCTGAGTAGCAGCATATCATTTTCTTTTGGAATAGGACTATGCGGAGTTTTGATACAAGAACTTTCCTAAAGTTACGGGATAAAATTTCAGTCTACCACCTAAACCTACAAGTTTTTATCCTTTTCTGAAATGAAGTTAAAACCACTTTCTCTGTTTATACTTAATTGGAGGTATATATATTTTTTAAAAATGCTTTATCTGTAGGATTCATGATTCTTATTTATGTTTCTAGTTTAAAGGATATGTTCTACTATCAAAAGACTGATTTGTTTAAGGACATCAGTGGGATGAGGAATACTGCATCCAGCACAGCATAAGCTCACACCTATTTTTCCCCAACTTGAGTATTTCTCCTGAATCACATTCCAGCCCTGGTCTCCTGTGACTAGGTGAGGTCCACAGGCCACGATGCTCTTTAAAACAACACCAAATTATTGCTCTGGTTTGGGACAAGGGATCGGGTCTCACATCTGCAATGAACTCCTTGTACGCATCATCAGGCGACTGACTCATCACTTCTACGCAGAAAGTGAGGGGAAGCTTTATGCAGTTTATAACTTACACCAAGGGTAAACAAGCTTTTCCAGCAATGTGAAAAATGGAGGCATTGTATGCTCAGAGTTCATTCATTTAAGAGCAGAAACCTGAGTTTACCACTTGTGATGGATGGAGTGCCTTCCTTAAGAATAAATGATGCTCTCCTACTCATCTTGGACACGGTTACAAATGTTTCTGGCCTGAATGTTTTGCTTTTAACAACACCTGCTATAATGAATACTTCCAATTCCATACTGAAAGGAGCTTAAGTTTCCTAAACGCCTGCTATATAAGGTTTCTACAACATTAAGTTTCTCTTAAATTTTTTGCTTTCTATATCTGACCACTACTCCTTCAAATTCCATTACTTCTTCATGCTATTTTCCACCTCTCCTGAGAACACTTCCTGAACAGAAGAGCAAAACTGTAGGCTCTTTAGAAGTTAAAGTAATATCAGGAACATTTTTCTGGTTATTATTTTATCATGTCTTTAATCCTTCTCAATAGTCAAGTTTAAAGTCATTTGGTATCTGACTTCTTTTTTTTTTTTTAATATTATTTCTCCAGACAAAGTGTATCAGCTTCTATCCAGGTAATGATTCAAGTGATAGTTACTAAGGTATTTGGCTGAATTAAGCACACCTCAAGAAAAGTACCACTGCACAGAGTAGCACTGGAAGCCCTTGAAATCACCATCAGGAAGTACCGTAGTATGAGGTCCTTCCTCATGCGTCTCTGCTCATGGTAAAATTAACTCACATATAGCAGAAATAGCCATTCATGCTATAAATTGTGTCATTCAAATGACAGAAGTTGTTCCGCAAAAGCCAAAGCCTAACTTACAGGAAACAAAAGAAATAATAGTCAATTTAATAAAATTATCTTGTCTATAAATTAGTTCAGTGCTTTCCTATCACCCATTCTGACTGAATTATTAACACTTCCCAAAAAGAGGACTATTAGCAAACCCCAAATTTATATTCTGTCCTCATTCTAAACAAAAAGGGATAATTATATTTAGGGAATATTTAAATCCAGGTGTTAGATGAAAAAAATCAAAATGTAATTATTTTTTGCCACCTGTTCTCTGTACATTTAACAGGAATTTTATAAATAGTTTGAAGGCACAACTCTGTGGTTCTGCTTTGAACTCCTATATGATGCCACTAGCTATTTTTTTTTAAATCCAGATCAGAATAACTATGTAATATTGAGTAATAGGCAAATGTTCCTGCTTTTTAACAGAGAGTTATTAAACTCTTATGGGGATACTTGTCATTTTAACTATAAGATGTTAAAAAGGTTTACTTGCCAAAGTAGCCAAAGACTATCTCCCAGAGATGACTGTAAATACTGCAGACTTTTTTCGCAGTCAAACCACTCACTCTCTTATTTCATAGGAAATAAACAGCTGGAAGCTTTCAATATTGCTACAGTTCAAGTAACCCATCAGGATTTGCGGCTATTTGAAATAGGAATCAGATCCACTACAAGTGAGGGAGAAATGGGAGGGAGGGCGTGGGCTGTCTTACAAGACATCTTTACTCTTAAAAAATATTTTGATTAGAAGTATAAGAGATTAGTTGGAAACTGAAAAATACCAGCGAACAAAACCTAAAGCTTTGACTCTTTCTAGCAATACATTTAAACCAGAAACAAACCTTCTGCGTGCTGTAACACAAGAAAGACAGACTCCTCGGAGATGATGTACTTGTGCAGACACACCATGTTGGGCACGCAGCGGGGGATGATGGTCGTTCTGCTCCTGCTGTACTCACTACTTTTCCTTAGACCCTGACAGAGAACAAAAAGGTCAGTTGTACCCTCAGTTGCCTTTGGAGCCTGCTGTGCTCTGTGTTTATCAACCAAACTAATCTATCCGAGTTACTCTGGGCTTCAGAGAAACCACTCATCTGCTGCTCTATGCCCCTCGGTCCCCCGAGGCTGTGCTGATGGCATCTGGCGCATTTCCAGAGAACAGAAGATGGCACAAAGCTGCCATTAAAATCAATTACATGGGTCAATGTTTTTATTAGAATCTCTCTCAAACTAAGTCATCAGGATGACACTCAGTTATTTCCCTGTGACCTTTTTTTAAGTTTTATATTTTTGCGTGACCAAAAGACACTGTTAAAATTCAATCTGAGTTCCGAAGACAAAAGAACACCTTAGCTTTACAGGTAATCCTTAGATTTTCAGTGTATGACAGTAAAGACAACAACCACAACAAAAAGGAATGAAACAAATTAGTCTCCTTGAGAGGTAATGATTTTTTGGAGGTAGCACAGAGACGAAGTTGCCAGGAGTGAAAAAATTGACGTGGGAGGGAGAAAGGAAGGGGAGAGAGAAAGAGAAAAAAAAAAAATGTATGTCAATAGTGTGACCTATTACAATATTGATAAACATAAGCAGTTAAATGGGAAATTCAATGTTACCCTATCTGCCAGCAGATAAAGTGAGGTTCTAATATACAATATTCACAATTATTCCCTTCTGAGGAACAAACAGTTTTCTGCACTTTGCATATACGTAAGGCAAACTGTTTCAAAGGCCAGAAGTGCAGAGTTAAAGCAGAATTTTCAGCCAGACTTAAAGCAAAGTTACAAAATGTTAACAACAAGCTATAGCTCCTTGTTTGAGACATAGTTTTTCAGGCCCTCTTACTGTCAGCAGTGTATGTCTCATGTGCCAGAACTAATGGCCACAAGACTTGGACTCAACTAATTCCCGGCACCAAGAACATTGGGATCTCAATCTGAGCACTTTTTGGAACAAAAAAGGTTAACCTGAAAAAAAACCTGTCCTGACAATTAACTATTGTTGATTCAAAAGGTATGACAGCTGACAGATTTGACAAAAAAAAAAAAAAAAATCCAATAGACATTTTGGATAAGACCAGTGTTCCATTTTATCCAGAGTCGGCTCTGGCCAGTATCATACCCTTCAACTGAGGGAAGTCCAAAGCGAATGGTGAAGAGCTGCGGAATCACTTAAGCTAAGGAAATCTTCAACTCAACTTTCTTATTTAAAAACTGGCGCACTCCCTAAGATACCAGGTCTTTTCAGAAACACATTGTAACTGCAATTCTTTACCAAAGCCTGCCAAGGTATTGACCTCAATAACTCATGTCAGCTCAAGTGATTAAACCTGCATACAAGCACAATAGGGAAGTTACACAGAGACAAGAATGGAAAACAACTGAATACTTAGAAAAAGAAAAGGCAAATTGCAGTAGGTAATTCCAGAGGTGTAAGTATTAACATAGCAGCACAGTACAAAGAGATAATTCTATATACTAGATGCAAGACATTCTCTGCATGGTGTACATTATCATGCTAAACTGTTTTGAGATGCAATAAAACATTTTACTCACCTTCAGTATAAAAGTCTCCTGTGTCCTGGTGTCCATTACAAGCAAAACCTAAGCAAAACACATGTAGAAAAATATCTAAGATTCACATAAGTTAACCAAACGTGACCTAATGTTGAATATTCTTACAAAGTGATATGTCATGATTAAAAAAATAAAACCCTGCAGCATATTAGTAATGCATTTTTTTTTTTTAGGAAAGAAATATGGTTGAGGATAGACACGCCTATACATACACTTCTCTAGTACAAGAATGTCATCTAATTCCCCAACAGTTAACTAGAAAAATGAATCCTAATTTAATTTATAAAATAGCACTTTATAATTGCAGCTATAATTCAACAGAACTCAAATTATAAAAATGTAATGGTAACAGCATAAAGAAGCATGAAAAGGAACCTTCACATAGCTTCATCCTCCTGTATTACTTCACTGTAATTCTATTTGTTTTTCAGCTGACTGTACTTACCTTCCCAGTAACATATTTTCCCCATCAGGCTTCCTATTGGTTATAGGAGGGTTTGGGGTTTTTTTGAAGTGGCTACAATAGCCCCTTTGCAGGAAGCTAACCTGAAGCACACACACGCACACACAGAAGCCATGAAAATATGTTTTACCAGCTGTACAGTCACTGCTGCCTCTCTTCATCAGCTGCTCTTTTGTTTTGCAGCATCCATAAGCCACAACAGAAATGGCTGCAAGGAAGTCCAGCTGTAAACCATTTAAGGTAAAGAAAAAAACTGCTGCAGAAAGGAGAACACCTGCAGAACATCTCCGTTACACAGCGCATTACCTTCACTAAAAGCACTTCCTTTAACCACAGCACACTGATGACAGGGGTACTAAACACTGCTTTGCCTCTTCACAAGCTCCGTTGCTTTAGGTGGAGAAAACAAAACGAACTATATATATGTACCTGTGCATACACACCACCTGAGCTGGTGGTGCACCTTGTGGGGGCTGGAGCTCTCCTGCCCTCTGCCTCCGCACAGGGCCTGAATTGCTTCAAATAGGGCTGCAGAAGCGCCGTGCAAACAGCACACGCGCAGGACTGGCTCCGTCCAGCACCAAGAGCAGGGCTGCACACCCTCGGCTGTGTGCAACAGACACTGCACATCCCCAGCACAAACAGTCGCACATATTTACACCAAAATATTTCGGCTGCAAAATCAAGACCTACAGGGCTGCCGACGCCAGCCACGGGGGCTGGCACCCAATTTTGAGCTGCAGGGGTAAAATGCAGCGACTCAGTCCAGAGGACTAAGACTGGACTGGCCCTTGAGCTGCTCTTCACGATGGGAATGGGGGAGAGCACTCAGGCGCAGTGCCCGCAGCGAGATGTGATGGAGACAAAGGGAATTGTACTATTTTTGAATATTTTTTCTCTTTCCTAAGCGCAAAGAGAGTTCCACAAATTAAAAACCAAACAGAAAAAGTGACAACACCGCTCCATCTCAAGGACCAATTTTAAAGACCTTTTGCAAACAGTAACAGTAGGAAAGTCCTTTCAGGAAAGTCTACAAGGATCTGTGACATTCAGGGAAACCAAGGAGGGTATGAGCACTAGTAGCTCAATCTCCATAATACACCCTGTGCCCACTGAACATCAATATTGAACATGATCATTCAAGTATGAAGAATTCAGTATGTTTGCTTTTTATTAGAGCTGCAAACAATTTTAAAAGCTATTGTATATCTTCTGGGGAAAAACATCAACAGAAGTTGCTGCTACTGAGATTTATCAACAAAGGAATCACAAACAGTTTCCACCTCAGAAGGCACAATCAGGAAGGACAAACGTCCCTAGGCCACCAAGCTTCCCAGACAGCTTTTCAGGCCTCTTACAAGGGGCTTCCAGAAACAATGGAAACAGGCTGAATATAATATAACAATAAAATTGGTTTTGCTATCAGAAGGTTTGAAGTTAAAAAAATATATACAATAAAAATAACCAAGTGGCCGGGGAAAAAAAAGCCACTTTACAGGAGGTACTAAAACTAGACAGTTAAAAATGGTTAGGAAATAATTATTTGTTTACAGTCTCTTTCTTCTCCAAAGTTTATTTGTAACTAGACACTGTTCACATTGAGGCAATAAATACAAGAACATATGTGATTTTTTTTTTAATGTGCCCTTTGACTGTCAATATCTCCCAAACAGGTGTTGGCTAAATGATTATAAATTGGCCTCTGGATACACCTCTTCAACTGAGCCGTACAGGACTGGCGATAATATAATTAAACGTAAAAACATCAGGCTGGTGAATGCTTTCCATCTGTTTGGCAATAATGTTTAGCTAACAATAGTCTTTAAAAGAAGCACCTTCAACTTCAGTTCTTCAAGTTATTTATAGGGCCATTCTTAACACCCCAGCACTCTTGCTAACAAGAGCTTTAGCCACTTGGAAATTATTAGCCATACGGCTGTATACAAAAAGGAATGGCTGCATTTAACATCTGTATCTCTCCAGATTTACATGCATCAACCTCATTTAAAGTCGCTTCTTAATGAACAGTTCCGTGGTCTGTATTAATATTATAGTTGCATGCACAAAGATCATAAGGAGCCAAACATTTTTTTAATACCAACAGTAGGCCAATCAGTAATGAAGCTGTCAGCATAAAGGACAGAATAATAGCTTCTTTAACCCTCAAACAGGATTTGTTCATTTGTAGAGTAGAAGACACCAATTTAAAAACTGCTCATGGGTTCGCTCACCTTTATAAAGACAAAAATCTAATTTGGTACTAATTTGATACAATTGTCTTTCCAATAAAAGGCTCCTAAAGCCATCCTTTATTTCATGATAAAACAACTGTTAAAACTAAAACTGTCATGAAATAATTACCTTTGATAGCATACCTTATTGCACAAATACAATTAATGTATTCCTCCCTTTCATTTTTCACACTTGCTTATCAGCGCTGTACCAGCATATGGTGTACCAGAACAGATTACTGAGTCTTCACCCTATAGGAAGACATATAGAATGACTACCACTAACTGGAATACAGCAGACAACTGGTCCCTTTAGGGCTAGCTTCATCTGTTATACTACCAGATCAAAACAATAGGTGCAGCTACAGCTTTGTAACAGTATTAACAACAGACAATAGTCCTGTGCCTTTGAGGTTAACTGCCGGTATGGACCAACCAGTCTTCCTAACCAGCTTCTTTCTTCTTCCTTCCCAACACACATCATACCTGTCCCTTTTTTTTTCCCAATATTTTATCCTGTTTTCCAATAGTGAAAACCGTATGCAGCTCTGAAGATAATCTATAGATCCATTTCATTTAAAGGGAAATTCTTTGCTGACTCAATACCTACCATTCTGCAAGGCTGATTATTTCACAGCCCAGAGAGAATCGTAAAATAAACTTCCTATGGTATCTCATGGTGCTCCATTTGACCTACATACATTGCATGGGTCTGCCAAACCTAGAAGTCATTTCAACAGTGTATGCAAATTCCAGAAGAGGTGGCTTAATCAGAGCCAGGCAATTAAGTACACAAATTAATAAATCACCAGTAAAGGGATAAGACAAGGAAAGAGACTGCCACAAGCATATTTGCTTGACTTATTTTCACACATATACAGCAGAGGCAGGTAAGAAGCTCTTGGTTACAATACCAGGTTGCTGCAGAAGTGCACACGCCACTGGCCCAAATTACCTACTCCTCATCTCCTATCTCACAGACAAATCCTTCATAGCAGCACTGTCCCAACAATTTCTGTTTCCATTCCTTTACACTTCTTTCTCATTAGAAAAGGGAGAACAGGCATGTTCTTCATTAATTGTTTTTTTTTTTTTTTTTGTAAGGTTTCCATTTAAAATGCAAAGTGGCCAAGATGACACCACCAAACAAAACAGAATTCCACATAACCTTCCCTACTGCTTAACTCTATCCTCTACCAGAGAAAGTCACACAGAGCTGTCTATTCTTGGCTTGCACAGGCTGTTTGAATCTGTTTCTGTTATGATGACTACAGTGTAACTTGTAGTATTTAATACCTCATAACGCTGAGCTGTCAACTCTAACATTCAGCACCCTGTCTCAGAGAGAAGGGAGAAAAATGCATGGCAGGGAGAAAAATGCACAGCAAGAGCGACTAGACTGTGACACAAAAGGAGACAAGGCAAAATCCTATTTGTAATACTGGTGTACAAGCAGAGTTGAGGTCTATGTACCATGCTGACATTTTTAACACTGTTGCCTATTCCTTGTTCCCTGGTTTTTGTGTGTCTCAAAGTGGCCAAAAACACTGACAGGCAAACAGCAGTTGCCACAGATATAATGAATGGAAGTGTCTTCAGCAGCACAGGAATCCCACGGGTGTTTCATATAGCACCTGAGCTCTCAGACACATCCCAAATCACAGGGGAACACAGCAAAACCGCAATGTCTCAGCAAACCGGGGAAGAGCAATAACCCTGTGGGGTGGAAAATAAGATTTCCTCCTTTTTTTTCTTCTTTTCTTCTAAGTCAAGGGTTAATTCTGATGCTGACAGCAGCTACTTAAAAAAATTAGCTTCTTAGCTTTGATTTATAATGTATTCAACAGCTTAGTGGAAAATAAATTAAATTTAATTCAGTATAGTAGGTACAATTAATTGGAGAAAAATAAAATAAAACCTGGCTGGTAAATAACCATAGTTTAGCTTTAAGAAAACAGTTAATTTTAGGACCCTTTAAATGCACAGAAATTAGCAAATGTTTCAGTATGCTAATTTTTTTTAATTAAAAGATAGTTCTGCAGTAAAAGCTCTTTCATATGCACTACTGATTCTTCATCAAACGTTAAGTTTCCAACTTAACACCAGTATAGCCGGTGGCAGCCTGAAGGTTTACCATCTGCTGCCACCCAAAGTCACGGTGGCCACCTTCAGAACATATGCATCAAAGCCCTGAGATGAGAGACTGAAGGAATACTGCAGAAGTCAGCATAAGGGGAAACACAAACCCAGAGGCAGGCAACAGGCAAGTCACCAGGAAAAGGGAACGTGGTGAACCATTAGTCACCCTGCAGAGCACCCAGCCAAGGTCACGGGGGACGCTCCTGGGAGAACGAAGAGCTGCTCTGAACGTGCTGCTCTCTTGCAGGCGGCTTTCATATAAACGCAACCCTCCCACGCAAAGCCATCGCTCGCCTTCCCCAGTCCCTCTTTCTTGTCTGTTTCCCCCCCACCTGCTACTTAACGTTGCTGGTTCTCTAGACTCCGCACTTTCAGGCTACAGCACAGAACATGTTGGTGCTGCTTTATTTACTTGAGAAAGGTTTAATACTAATCAAAACAAATACATCAAAACATGTTTGCTCACAAAAAAATGAAGCTTTAAGATGACTAAAACAGGATAGCAAATGGTTCGTGCTTAATCAAATAAAATGGAATACAAACTCTACTGCAGTCCCAGGTACCTGAAGTGTTTTGAAGATATGCCACCATTGCGATACTCCTTTAAAACCAGCTCCATTTTCTCATTAAATTGCTGTTCTGTGCTGAAAACACATCATGTAATAAAGTCACCAGTAGGTCACTGTTGGTCCTTAGCTCCTGATCAGATGCACTCCTATTCCAAGGTAGGCTTTCTAACAGAAAGTCTTACAAACTCAAAGTGGCACTGGCTGATCGTGTATGATTTTTTCCTTGCATTTACATCACTGGTGGTGATGTACAACCAGGAGGGAGACAAGCTGCTCCCCTGATCCCAGGATGGGACTTGAAGAAAACTTAGCAGGGGCTTTAGCACAGACGACTGCCAGCAGTTCGGGTAAAGAGGCAGAAGAAGGAATGGATCCCCCTGGGCTCCTCAGCTGCGCTGGCTGTCAAGGCTAGCAGGATTAAAAGATCTATTTAACACAGACTTATTCTTGTCAGTTTTCAGATTACACCATCCTGATTCTCCCTCGTCTCCCTCTGTCGTTATAAAAAAGAGATTACATTTGGCTAATATGTATGAAAAATGTGATTACTGCTTATCCTTGTAACCTGCGCAATATGAATTATCTTCAGTTTGCAATTATTCCTCCTTTCACACCATTATTGTAAAGAACTTACGGTTCGTGTACTCCATGACTTGCAGGAATAGTGTACTTAAAAGACAAACCCTGCAGCTTTAAATCTTACAAATACCGAAGGAAGCAGCAGACATTCTAATTCATGGTTTTATATAATTTTAGCTCGTTTGTAACGAGAGAAAAGCCTCTGTTCTCAGAGTAAACTAAAGAACAGACAATAAATGACAAACACTAAGCTAGAAGGTGTATCTGGTAGGTTATAATAGAGAACACGGGTTACAATACGAAACACCAGTCAGCATCACATGCCTGGTATTGATTATGTACTAAGCAACTTAGTAACATTTAAGAAGAAAACTATATCTGATTTTAGTTTAAAAAGAAATACCTCTATAAATCTTTTAATTCTGGAAGACAGAATATTTACATGTAGTTCAGCCTGTACTGGAAGATTCAGTAATTTTATTTTTATTTTACAAAGGAAAAGGAAAAAACACTACTTTATTCAGTTTTAGGACTGTTTTGGTCAGATGAAATAAAATATTCACTGAAGTTACACGAAATTTTAGTGGAGTCAGAAAGAAGAAAAAAGAGGGGAACTGAGGTTTATAGAATCAAAACACTTAAATATACAAGCTGGTATAAATACAAAGAATTTAGGAAAACAGGTGGCAGTTGTTAGAGGTGTTTGAGGGTTGGGGAGAAGGGAATGCACACCTCTCATCTGAAAAACAGGCTGGTTTGAAAGTCAAGGAAGCTTCGTTATTTGGGACTTCAATCCTTACAGTGGCCTAAAAGTAATCCTGTGGCAGGAGGGAAAGGGAAGCAGTGACCCAAGAAATCTTTTCTGATGATGATTCCTGTCATTGGTTTCATCTTGTAGATTTAGGAAGTCACTTAGGAAACTGAAGAATTATCAAAGAACAAACACAAAAGTTTCATCATTTTCATTAACTGCTGCTACTATTATTCAATTTCAGCTTTTTAAACCATTTTAAACCATTCTTTCAAACCCCAATGCTTTACACCTGAGTTTGTTACAAGCTCTGAAGGACATATCTCCAACAATATTAAATATTCTTGCACAACACATGCATTCATTAAAAAAGCCCACTTCTCCTACCCTCTGACTAAACTCCATGAACACTAACCACAACCTGTTTGAATTCAGTGGCAGGTCTGCAGATTGCACATGTGAACTCCCCCTGGATCCCTCATATTTGTGCTTTTTTGCATCTCTGCTCATCAAGTGGGTGAGCAGTGATCACAGTTCTTAAATAACCAATTCTACCGATTTGGGTGCCACGCATAGTTCTCGGGCCCATCCATCACAGTACTTTAGCACCAGAGTGACAACATCCCATGGTAGAGCAACAGCCACAGAAAGGACGCTGTAGTAAAGACCAACAACATTGCTCTAGTTCTTGACAAAAAAGTTATTTACTTCTCAAATGCTCTTCAGCAATGCCCCGAACAATTTCCCCGAGACCCCAGCGAGAGCGTTTCGTTCGGCACGGCAGCAGCTCAGCAACCAGCACTGCGCCAACGGGGACATAAAAGGTTGGCACTGGTCACAGAGGCAGAGTTACGACTTAGCGTGCGCAGCTTTCAAGATGAATGTTTAAATTGAATGGATCTAAATAACAGAGGGTTCTAAAGAATAAGAAATTGCGTTTGAAACAGCATTGTGAAGGGATCCTGCAGCACCGTAACAAAGCGGTTTCTTCAGGGGCCAGTTGGAGCTTCAAAGGAGAGATTCGCCTAGGGCAGAAACTCAGCGTAGAATCTGCAACCCGGACTTTTAATTAGATAAATTTTGAAAGCAAATATGTTTGATATTCCAAAAAGAAGTTCTATATGTTAAGGCCCAGGAACTGATAAAATAATTGATTGTTCCTAGTTGGTGACAACCAGAGCTAAAATACTTAGATATTAGCCCGTTTCAGTATGGTACCTCTGATAACACCAATGAGAACGATCCTTGCCTATCAGCAACAGCTTAGAGCCCATAGCATATGTAGGGCAAAAGCCACGTTTTTGACTACATTAAACCTCTGTTTTAAGAAACCTATCCCCAGACTGACTCTTCCCATAACAAACGTACAAAATACCTGCAAACACTATCTAGTTAACCTTTGGCATGATGAAGTGAGCAGGCACAGCAGCAGCTAAACTGAAGAAACCTGGTTTCCTCTAGCAAAGCATAGGTCGGCTGAGGTTCATTTTAAAATAGTTGGATTTATACTAGAGCTTTTTGTCTGAGAGTAGAAGGGTATGAGGAGAGGCACTGATATGGGCTCTCTTCTACACAAAATCTTCAAGAATTTTATAAGGCTAAATTCTCTGTCTCAGAATTATCAGAGAAGGGTCAGCACAGTAAGTTATCCAGATGACAAGGAAGATGGAAAAGCAAAGAGAAGAAAGATAGCACCTCTCCATAAATCAGGATAAAATTATGTAAGGTCTAAAAATATTGCTTGCTATAAAACAGCTTAAAAAAGACAGACTTTCAAGGAACAACCAGAATTTCATCTGCGAAAAGTAAGTCCGTTCAAACTACTCCAAGTGGCTTCAGAAGAAGAGTGTGGCGTTGCGCCAAGGCAGGCACTGAACCCTGCCGCACGTGATGGCGTGAAGGTTTGCAGCTGCTCTTCTCAGGTCAGCACTGGAGCAGGCAAGCACTGGGACAAGAGGTCTGCAAGCCAACCACTGCCACCTGCAGTACGTTTATTTAGGCTCTTCTCGCACAGAGAAAGGCAGGAGGGCAGTCAAAATGCCAATGGTTCCTTCCTACCCTCTCCCCGATTTTCTGAGGTAAATGAAGCTTCCTCAGGGTTAGAAGATTATTCCGGGGCAAAATTCTGTACAATATATTATCAGTTACAGACTTGTGCCCAAAAGCACTGTCTTCAACGGTGGCGCTGGAAATTAGAATCCATTTCCAAGGACACGCTACGCCACATGCTTTGCTACAGTCAGACTCCTTGCTTTAGAAACCTACACCCCGATCTGCACTGCTCATGAATTGAGCCTTAGGGTATACGCCAGTGCAGAGAGCAGTGCCAGAGGTGAGGAAGGAAGTGAGACTGTTTAAAATGAAAAGGAGAGACATCATCTCCAGCACACAGACACATGTGCACCCTTTTCCTTCGTACTCGTACGCATTTTGTGTACACATTATAAAACCACATAAAACATCCTCAGAACATTCTGGCTTGTACCGACTGAGATTAGCTTTTCATGTGCTTCACAACACCATGGACACTTAAAAACACATCATAAAAGCGAGCACTCTCGGAGTAAGACTAAACACAAGAAGGAGTCTGGAAGCAGGTACACAGAGTAAAAAGACTCCTGAAAGAATATTGCTCCTTTTTGATGCAGTAATTAAACATTAACTCCAACCCCTAGGACACTGTTTACACATGAGCACACCAGCTGTCTGCACAGGGCTACGCTCTCCGAACACTCCTCAGACACAAAGACCTCGTATTTCTATCCCCACCAGAATCCTGATTCTTCCCAGCTCCACTTCATGGATACACCTTACCAGCACCTGGGACACTCGCTAGCCCTGTGCTAGGAGAAATCCAGGAGATCTGGTAGCTCCAAGGATGCCAAAAGCTCCATTCTGATCAAGCCCCTTCCCAGTCGCTGCTCTTTACTTTTGTGCAAGGACAGAACAGAGCAGCACAGGCCGCCGGGCCACCTTCGCTTGCAACAGTTGTGCAGCCTCAGGCCACTTCACCAAGTCCCTGCCTACTGCAGTCATCTAGTGAGCGGCCACTAAGCCGGCAGACGGGAGCTCTTTCAATCCCAGCTCTTTGAGAAATATCCAGAGGAAACACTGGCTAAATTCTGCATTTGCAACAGAGGAAAGAAGACACAAGGAACTATGAAGTCTGAGCTGAGAAATCTTTATGTGCTGTGAAAACAACCATAATACTTAACAACCTTCTGAGGAGAAGTTAACAGCTTATGCACATAATTACATAAAGAAATGGGCAGAGAAAAACAAAACAAAAAAAACACTCCCACAGCCAGGTGCAGTCTAACAGAAGAAAAAATATCAGAACTAAGAGGCCAGCTGCAGTTTTTGTGAGGCAAGTTACACAGAAGCCAGGTGACCTGACACCAGCTATGCTCAGCCCAGGGACGACATGAGGAATTGTCAAAAGACACACGGAAAACGGCACAGCAAAAAGGAAATGAGTCTTTACAGTCTGTGTAAGACACTGCCACATGGCAGCATAATGTATCATCTTAAAAGTACTCCGTAAGGTGATAATTAGCATTATCAAACCAATGCATCAATTCTTCTGGTCTCTTAATTAGGCCTGCAAAAAAAAAATCCGTATGGTCCTTTACTGTTTACAGAGGGATATTACCCTGGGATTTTGGTAGACATTATTTGCATGAGTCAAAAATAAGCTTTCTGCTGGATCTCTGCCTTGGCTCCAGATTTCAGTCAAGGAGAACAAACAGTCCTCTCTCCCCCACTTCAAGTGATAGTTCAAAAGTAGGATTTTTTTACCCTTCTACCTTTCAAAAATCCACCAGTTTATTCAACTGAAAACATAGCAGCTCATCCTTACCCCAACACTGTAACCATGACTTCATTTTCAAAAAACAGGCCTCCCCATATTGAATGCCACCAAACATGTACCTTATCCTTTAGCTCAAATATATTTTGCATGACCTTACATGAATTGCTTAGATAAAAGCCTTTTTTCTTCTACTTTCGTTATTTTAAAGTGCAGATGCATTTGAGTCATTTTCCCCTTTTGTTTCATATCCTTAAGATCCACAGCTTCAAAGACAAAATGTCAGCATGCAGTCGATTTATGACTGAACTCTTGAAGAGACACTGAAGAATTACCTTGTCAATCACCCCAAGGACTCTGAAGGCCTTCAGTTCCTCGGCAGGGCTCCTTAGGTTCCAAGAGGGCCTTGAACTTAGTGATCCTGGAGGCTAATGGAAGATATCAAAGATTATACATCAATCAGGGTGGTACTTGAAGGAAGACTGCCTGCTGAAGCAAATGCCAGGCCGAAGGAAACTAAATTTATCATAAATCAGAGAGAGGGAAGATGAAAGGAGAAGTTTCTGTTTGTCCTTAGTGGAGGAAAAAAATCAACTTGCAAGTAAATAAAATCAAGACAACACCGAAAACAAAAACTTAAAAAAGAAAAAATAATTAGTTTATAAACTTGCTATGCTTAATGAAACTTGCCAATCAGTTGCTGAATTCTCAGCCCATTCTGATAATCAATGAAAGCCTTATAGGTATTCTGGATACAAGATAATTCAGAGACCATGGAAGAGGGAAAAAAGAACAAATTAGAACCTTTTTAAGTTAGAAGAACATAAAATACAGAATTATCAACAAGGCTATCTTGTTCTCTGGTAAGCTCTAGGAAAATCTTTTTAATAAAAAGATGTGCAACATAAATGAATCTCAAAACTGCCTTAGAAAAAGACAGCAGTGCATTATTATTCTAGAAATTAAGCCATAAATACTATTCCAGTAGTGAATAGCCATTAATATTTGTCCATGTTGTGTTTTGTAATTTCTCAGGATAAACTCGAAGCTTGCATGTCAGGGGAGTGAACAATATTACACCTGCATGACTTCTGAGACAAACGTCTGCCTCTCTTGCATCGCACACAACTCTGGCACTTTAACAAACATCTTCAGAAGTTTCCAGTTGCAAACTGAGAGAATTCTTTAGATCCTTCTCCAAAATTTCAGCAGGCGGCTTCTACCAGAAACACAGATCTGAATCTCTTCCTCACAAATATGATAACTTCATTTGCAAAGACGTTGAATGCCAAACTCTTTTTAAATGCAAATCTGCCACACCAAGCCCAGTTCTATTGCACAATGTTTTTTAAAAAAAAAAAAAAGGTGAAACTCCTTGATTCTGAGGTTTCTGAAAGGCAAAAAGCATCCTGAGGCAAAACTTAGCAAACATCACACAAAAGAAACTCATTGCTAGCAGTTATGTTTGGGATGCATCAGGAAAAAAAAAAATTATCTTACAATCAGAAATTCTCAGGTAAAAATAAGTATCCCAAACTGAATATTCCACTGGTTCCCCTTTCGTCTCTAACATTTTTACTGTGCTCTCCTCAATGCTCACAATGCCTTCCTGAGTACTCCCCACCTCGGGTCCCATTCTATCTTGCCATTCCACCACCTTCTCTTCCCTCAAATTCTTTCCGAAAATCAATTTTTACTTTAGCTTTGTCAGCAAAGTTCAACAGAAAGGTCAAAAACACAAGGTTCAAGGAGCATGGAGAAAAGGGCGCCTTTCTTTTGTTTTCACCTACTAGACCCTATTTTTTTCCAAGAGTTTATTATTTATCTTCATTTATCTGTCCAGGTCTTACATCTTATCATCTGGGTTTTGTCACTAAATGATGCAAAACAGGAACACTGACATCAGTCAAAAGAAAAGATATTCATATGAAGGGGAAAAATTATATATATATATACTTGTAGCTATTACTCCAGATCTAATTTAGGTTCCACATTCTATCAAAGTATTGGAGGGTCAAAAGAGGATCTTTTGTTGGGCTGTATTTTGTTTTAACTGTGAGCGATTTATCTGCAATAACAAAGTATTTGCTTTGAAACAGTCATGCACAATTTACTCATGACAAGATTTCAAAAGTATTCGAAGGAATATATTTAACAAAGGAGATTTTTTCCCAGATCCTCTAAACCACTATAAAAGATTTCCACTTCTATCTGCATGTTATTACTTTTCATAACCATTATAACATCTATATTGTTACAATCTTCTCTTATTCATGACACTTCAAACAAGAGTTAATTTACTAAATCAATACACAAGTTAACAGTTGTCTAACAATGCTAAAGAGTCAGACTTTTTCTCCCATCATGTCTGAAAAGCTTGAAATAAAAGCATCTATATTTGAGTCCTCCTCTAAAATATTAGCAGAGATGGCACAGTCAGCAATATTGTGTACAGACTGCTTTTTCATGTACGTATTCTACATAGTTACTTCTTACCTTAAAGCAATTATCATATCCACATCTCCACAGCTCCCACAGTATGTTTGTTTTTACCAGTCTCGGGTTATTTTATACTCTTTACAGTATTTTGGTTTTGTGGTTACAGTCAGGCAAGTTTCTCACATTAGCCTCATCTAAGGGAAGAGCATCTCTGTCCCTAACCTGAAGCTGGGACACAGTTGGGAATCTGGAATTAGAATCAGGTAAGGATAGAGCAGGTGGTCTGGGAATCCTTGAGACAGAATTTCTATTTCGCATTGAATTCACGTCTCATAGGACAAATAGCAGTACATTTTCTTTAAGGTTTAGGTAATTGTAATGCACACTTAATGAGAATTTTAGGAAGCATATTTCATGAAAACTGCAAGGGGTGAAGACTGTGCTTTTGCTGTTTGGAAGCAGCCTTGCACTACTAACCAGCTTTAAATATTGAAAATAATTGTGATTTTAAAAGACAATTGCTTTTATAAAGGTGCAAATGAGAGAATCTTGAATATAAAAAATTAGGCATAAGTACAACCAGAAATAGTTTGAAAGAATGAAACTCATATGCATTATAAAAATATTAACAAAGTTAAGAAAGCAACTATAGCCTGTATGTGTGCAGGGCTCTGCAGTTGGCAGATATGCAAGACTGCAGCCCTTCCGACAAAGTTCCCGCTCAGGTTTGAGAGGTTGCTCTTCAGAAAGAGTTACGGGAGAAAATACAGCTTGAGTAGCTGCCAAATGGCTTGCCACCACCCTTACGCAGTGTTCTCAAGGGTTTGCACTAAAGAAAGCCCTTGAGGCAGCCGTGTCACACCGCAGGAGGAGGAGAAGGAGGTGGAGGTGGAGGAGGACAGTGTTTGCTGCAGCTTGTTTTTCCAAAAGGAGCGCATCTCTGTGCACAATCTCCAGATGCCTCCACATCTCCTACTCCTACAGGTCATGGCAAAGCTTTTCTCACTGTTTACAAGACCCTGTCAAGATCTCAGTTCACGGTCAGGCACGGTTGCGGCAGTTCCCTGTGCTGCTTCTCAGATCTAAGAAAACCTCACTTCATGCTTAAGCCCTCTGCCCACAATCTTTTCTCAACCGTGCCAGGAGTTTTCCAAACACATCCTCCAGTGCTTCCCTCTTCACCGCACAGGCTTCCCGGCAGAGAGGTGTTGCTAAGGATGCTATGCTTGAGGGCCGCGCTGTCAGCTTTTTGCTGAAGGCAAGAAAAGGAACAAACTATGATTGTTCTTTGTTTGGTTTCCATGGCATCAAAGAGGATCCCTGCCTCTCAGCTTTGAAAGGGCAGGCCTATGCCTCTAGGGAGATCGTAAGCCCTTCTCCGGTCTTCCAAGCCGCCAGGGTCTGGCATTTCTGGCCATCGGCTCTGAGATAACCCGCTTTGCTTTCCTGTCGCCTGGTCTTCAAGCGACAAGCAGGTGGCTTCGGGTATGTTTACCAGGCACGAATTTCTGAGGCTGCTTCATCTGGCTCAGCACAGGGCTTGCACACAGAGCTTTTGGGAGCCCTGTGAGGCCAAGGGGTGCAGGACAGCAGTTGAATCTGCACTTCTGATCTTACCTCTATCCCGAGCGGATTTTCTCCAGTGTGGCTGACCAGAAAGAAATAAAATGCACTGATCCACGTGGCAAAGAAGGCATTTTACAGTTCCTTAGTCACACATGCACATACATATCCTGGCCAAGCATTCACATTTGAACAAAAAATGGTATTATTCAGCATGACCTGCTATAGGAGGAGATGCTAGTGGCAACAGAACAGTCTTGCCCCAACATGACCAACGACATGTAAATGGCAGCTAGAAACTGCCCCATCCCCAAGGCAAAAGTGCAAAGATGCACATACATCTTTCTTGAACCCTCCAGACTTTTCTTTTGCAGGATCACGCACAAAATATCTGTATGATTCCACTAGTGAATATCCTCCCAAAATCACTTTGTGTAGATACAGGTCATTTCAGTGCTCTTAGCTTTGTCTGCACAGGCCGGCATAATTCTCACAAACTTCAAGGTAAACTATCTTGAGGAATAAAAAGGATAAACAGTCATTAAAGTACAACAATTTAGGTTTGATCAGCACCCACTATGCAGACAGGCACGTTCCTCACTTTTCCTAAGACACTTCCCTTTTATGAAGGCCACAGCTCAGTGCGTGTCAGTTCTCAGCAGTGATTCCTATCACTACACTTGCAATAACTTTGACCTACAAGCCCCTCTTCCTATTCATTTTCAGGTATCAGCTCAGAGACCAGTGGTCCTATCCACTGCCATTATGATCCATGAGAGTCATCTGTCCCCAATACCAGAACATTCCAAAACTCTTAAGATAAAGTCAAGTTTCTATGTCACAAAGAACAGGAAGAAAAGACATAAACTTGGTAAAAATAAAGTCATATAGCGGTTTTTTTTTTTTTTTTTTTTTTTGGGGGGTGGGGGTGGAGAGGAAAGGGAGATTAAGCCAAGGTCAATATTTTATTTGTGTAAGGTAAGATCTGCCCTAGTTTGTCAATTTTGGGTTTCTATACGGGAGAATGGTCTTCTATTGTCACCTTTTTGAAGGGTAGAGGGTGTCTCATTGCAATTATCTGCTTCCCTTTCAATCTGCAAAGGTAGCACTTGCCATATTCAGTACAGCCGTAGAGAAGAAATACTTCTCAAGTTCACATACAGAAATACAACCTATTTCTTACTCTTTCCCAACTGCAATTAGTTTTTTAACTTATAAGAAAGCAAAAATAGGTTGTTCATGTTTGGGTTTTTTTTTTTCTCTTGTTCTCTGGCTCCCAAACATACGAAGGTTTTCATTCAGCATAGATTGTTCCTCATTTTCAGGGGCGTTTGACCCAAAGAAAGGCTACCTACTAGGTAGGTTCATATCAGTCCAAAGTACTGTATTGTTCAAAGTACAATTCATAGCAACAGCAAGACTCCAAGTCCCATAGAATATATCTCATCTGGAACATCCTCAAAAATGTGTTCTCATCATAGAAAAACCCTTTCAAATCAGTGATTTTGCTATTTTAATTTACTTATTAGACAGCTGGATTTTATAAGGCTTCACATTTTAGCAGCAGTGATTTCCTTAAAGCACTCTCAGACCTGTGCAAAATAAGAAGCAATAATCTTCTGTCCTTTCTGTCCTTAGCCAGTACAAATGTAAACAGAGAGGAAGTTAGAACTTTTGTATTTATTACAAGAGAGAGTAGTCGTTGACAATCACATACTGTTTAGCAAGCTGCAGTAAAATCCAAAGAACAGGTAAGTCCCAAAGGAACTGGGTGAGGAAGGGCAAAGTAGAAATTTATTGAAGGTGCCTTGGAACAAGCTTTGTTTGTCTTTTGTACAAGTAAAGATAAGGATGTTGCTCCTTAAGGAGGTGGGGATTGCTTCTGAAACTCCTCAAAAATCAGGCAGCTGCTGCTGACTCAAATGCAAACAAGTTAGATATTTGATTATCAGGAAGACCTTTGCTCAGTTAAGCATTTATTTAGTGAGACATTCTTCCTCTCCCACCCCTCAAATGAGTTTCACTCAGTTCTAGTAAAACCATTAGCCACTAGGCTAAATAAACCAAAAACCTTTCTGCTCCCTGCAGAACCAAGCAAAATCCTCCTTGGGAACAAAAAGAAATGTTATGTTCTGGGGTTTTCTTTGCTTAGCATTACTAAAAAGGTCTATATCATGCACTGCAGGATAGAAGGAAAGCATGCTAAAAATCCAGGTCTGGATTAATCAAGTGCTCTTTGTAATACTACAAAATGCTGTGAAAGTAAACTAACTGCCAACTTGAGAGAAGTGTAGTATCAAAATACTGTTCAGGCCTCCTATTAGAGATTTTTTAAAACACTAAGCATGAATACACTTTACTAAAAGACAATTGAATTATATCAAATTCTGGTTCAGGAAAAAACACAAAAAACACAACCTACCATAGAAATAGATGTATCTTCAGAGGGTTTATGGTAGAGACTGGAAATTTTTTCAGCACGCATAAGGTACTCGGCAGTCTTCCTTTTCACTGCTTCTCGACGAGTTGGACTCGATTCACCTCAATAGAGAAAGAAAACATTATTTTTTTCTATAGAGAGAAAGAAACTAAGTAACCAAAGCATGTAACTGTTTTGATTTTACCTTTTTGTTATACTTTGGGTTGTTCATATTTATCATAACCAAGCCTACAAATATGCATCCTATAAAGTCACAGACCTGTGAAGTATGTAAAATATATGAAAGATATATGAAAAATAAAATTTAAATCTTGTTATAGACTAAAGTAAATACAAATATTTACCTCACTTCCCGCCATCTGGTATACATTGTGTATACAATTCATTTGTGATAACAAAACCAAGAACCGAAACAAACTACGGATGCAGACTTTGCATCCAAAAATAAAAAGAATTACAGAAGATATAGGGAGGAACTTAGAAAGAAACAATGAAGAAATTATCAGAAATACTATCAATAGACAGAAGGCAACATTTGAGAGACTAAGACCTCTCCCTCACAGCTTTCTCATGCTGACTGTTCCTTTCCTGCCCGGCTCAGGGTGACATACGAAGAGAAAAAGTGCTCACACCAACAACTTCACTTCCCAGATGGCTGAACATCCTCCATGTTATACTTTATTTATCCAAATGTTTGCAAGAGATGAAAATATGATAGCATGGTGCAAATTCTATGTTTACTCTAAATCTTAGAATTTATGTTCAAGCACTCACATTGTGAGCAGCATTTGGTCAAAGTAGCCCTTTATTCCCCATTTGTGATGACAAAAACCTAGTCAGTCAACAGCCAGACAAAGATAAAAAGACTGTGAGCCACAGTTGTTACTGTAAGGAATTCCAGACACTGTGCTGAACACTACTGACAAGCAACTATCCTAAGACTCAGAACCACAGCACAAATTTTATATGGCACCAACAGCCCCTTCCAGTCCTAAAGCTCCGTAAGAGGCTTGCAGAGTCCCTGTCCCGGGTTGTGACGGGCTTCTGAACCAACATGGGTAACCCAGCACCTCTCACACACCCATGCTCAGACAGATAGTTACATCTCGGTGGATATCTAACAGCTATTCAACATAAAAGATAAGGCAAGGAACAGAAGAGGTAATAAATTAAGCACAGGGATACACAAACCCTAACACACAGCTGATAACAGAGGCAGTAAAAGAGACTGGAACTCAGAAGACATTGATTGATGAGCCATTGCAGAAATCATCATGTGTAACCTTGAAGAAATTCAACCAGAAACCTTGGAACTGATAAGACAAACAAAAAATTATTGTCAGTTATCAGAATGAGTCTAATGAGAAAGAGGAAACTTCTGAGGGGAACTGAGGGCCCGCACAAAACTTACTGGGGGACATTTTCACTACTGTAGGAACGTGAAAAACATCATAGATAGTTAGTGGAAAGATCAAAGACAGGCAAAGAGAGAGGTCAAGGTGGCTCAGGATGGACCAAGCACAGGGAAAGAGGGGCGGGAATTAAACGGCCCAATTTTGTGCAAGCAGATCATTGATTTATACACAGGTCTGGCTGAGGCCTTCTCTAGACCACAACAATCTGTCTCATCTCCCTGATAAAATCTATTCCTCACTCTTTACCGCATGGAGCATGCTCTCTATTCCCTGTGTGCATTATACACCATCAAATCTTAAGCCAAGCTAGCAGGCAAGACAAAATATGGGAGCGTTGAACATTGCAGAGAGCAGGAGTGTGAGGGCCAGTTACCCCAGGGCAAGGGGTCTTCTCCTAGACAGCTGTGCTTAGCAAGAGGGTTGGGTTGTTCATGCTGTCCATGTTTACAGAGTCATCTGAAAGGCATCTTCCTTCTGTCTGTGTAGCTCTGCTTGTGGTCAGCCACATGCAAAATAACATATGCACGTGCATACACCTCTCAGGAATGTGGTGGGACACAGAAGGGGCACAAGGCTCCGACCCGTCCCTTCACCTCACTTGGTAAAACAAGGTAAAGGAGAGGCAGAAAGCTGTCTGGCTGTTCAATTTTCCTCCAACACTTCTAGGACAGTAAAATGCATGCCTGAAGGACGAAGGTGGATCCCAATGTTGCTTTTTCTGACATAGTGTTGTTATGGCACAACAGTGAAAAATTTAAGTACTAGGTCCTTCTAGAAAATTCATCGGACCCTGAAGTTCCTCTGTTGCAGACTCTGAACAAGACTGTTTCCTCTTTCCCCACCCATGAAGGAATGAAAACTGCCCTTGCTTTAGTCAATGTTTAGAGCTGGAGAGTGAGAACTCAATGAAACACATAGTGTTGAAGGTAGAGGTTCTCTTCCACATCACATATATCCATATCTCTAGGTCTAGTCCTAAAATAAATCCCCTTCCCCGTAATGGCTAGAACCTATCCAAACACACAGGATTGACACAGAAAGATACCCTTGGGAATAAGTAGAAAAGATCAAAGCTCTCTTCCTAGCCTTGCTGAAAGTGATCTATTGCAAAACTTATTATCTGGCTTGCAGGAAAGGGGAAAAGTGATTTTTACTTCCTTGGAGAGGGATATAAAGCCTTTCTCAGCAAAAACCTTGAACGGTCCAGCTTCTTCCAGATCAAGTACTGTCAAAAATCCACTACATTTTCAGCTTACAGTATTATGGACATGTCCCAGCTTCTTAAGAGAGAAAGAAATTACTAAGAGATAAGCAGATCTTTCTGCCAACTCCAGCCTCTCTCTTATCAATCTCCAGTTGATTAGATTCTGCTGAAGTGTCCCTAGATTGGAATGTCAGTATTATTCCCAAGCAGGAGAAAAAAAAAAATTAGCAGTTTGAACTTGAATTTGGCTTTATCTGAAGAGAATAGAAAGCCATATTTTAAGAAAGTGCAATATATTTTATTAAAAAACTTTCTTTCATCTTTACACTGGATCTTACTGCAACATAAAACCTTTCTTGTGCCAACCCACAGGTGAGAATCTGCATTTAGACACACAATGTGGTAGTTGCTTAGGGTCAACAAGCCATCTGCAGAGCAACATTAAGCGCTTCAGCCGTCAGTTTCTTCAAGTAAACTGGTAGAAAACTGCTATGTTAATGTCTAAGGCTATAACAAAAGTCAAGCACACTGTTTAACTGCTAGTTATGTGATTTAATGGGGATGTTTACTACCTTTTTTTCCACTGCTTCAGTAATTTTAGGGTAATTAACACAAACAAGATAGGATGTCCCTTTAGAGCTGTCTTTCTTCTCTCTATTTCCACATTAATTTCAGTTTTCTTTCTACTTTTATTTCCCATGTAATCTGTTAAAAAGAATTTACAAACTATTCGCTCATTAACACAGGGTGATGACTAATGATAAACAATTTATTTAACAACAAAAAAAAAATCCTTTAGTATTTATACTAAGTTTCAGGTCATAAAAGTCCCAAAAACCAAATAAACCATTAAGACAATTTTTAGACACAGAATAAAAGATATTAAAGCTGTAACAGATATGCATACATATAAATAATGCAATATTTATTGCATTTGTACTTTCAGGGATAATGTTTTTAAAGTCACTCAAGATAGGTACTTTTAAAAGAACGAACAAATTTAAATCAAATGGCTTTTGTTAGAAATAAATATTGTGTGAGCTTATTGACTTATTTCAATTTCATGGTCAGCCTACAATAAGCTAAAGAGGTATCTTTAATTATAATTTATAACTTGAAAGGCATTTTACTTTAAAAAGCAGCAAACAGGAAATGTTTAAAGTGTGTCAAAGCCTTTGATGAATCTTTACAACTGCTTATAAAAGTTCATCCTGCTTAAAATAATATTGATTTTTCATTTATTTTTCCTAGATACTAGAAGATTTGTGTTTCATTTGATCACGATCAAAGTCTTCCCCCTCCTGATCACTGGGATTAAATCAGCAATGTCATTTTACATGTTTAAAAACTATGCTGCTAAAGCAAGATGTAAGGGCATAGTAATGCTGATGATAGAGACCTTAGAATAAAAACCCCTCAAGATTTCTGTCTCTCTCCCTCTCCACATTTGCTGCAGAGCAGCTGTGCCTCACACAGATTCACATGAATGAAAATATTAAGGCGAGAAACCACCCACTTAGTTTATTTTCCATATGACTTTCCTGTAATTATTTTGTAAACTGTTCACACAACAATATATAAAAACATCTGCAAAAACAGGTAATTAATGTGTCAAGCCAAACTAATGCATTTTTATGGTGTCCATGCTTCGTCAACTGTAATTATAACTCTTTTTAAGCAAATGATGATGTGTTTGTTGCAATGTGCAAGTGGTTATTTTAGATGCTCTGTTTACTACTACTGCAAACAGAATATAAAAACTCTGCAGCTACTCTGTTGCACATATAAGCCTTCATCTACACAAGCACGCTGCTCCCTCATTTTCCAAAGGCTTTGCCTTTTAGAAAAAAAAATAAAAAATAAAATAAACAGCACACATACAACTTAAAATGAAAATTGGCTTTGGAAAAGCTGACCCGGCCACCCACTAATCAAAGTAACAGTAGCCAGGGCATTAAGACAGCAGCCAATGATTTAAAAATTGATCTTTATTTTTTTTTTAT
This sequence comes from Crypturellus tataupa, assembly GCA_034781795.1. Lineage (NCBI taxonomy): Eukaryota > Metazoa > Chordata > Aves > Tinamiformes > Tinamidae > Crypturellus > Crypturellus tataupa. The sequence continues at coordinate 5,124,545 of JAWLRI010000833.1, forward strand.
TTCTAAAGATGGTTCAGCTATAATGTATTTACAAAAGACATACGTTCCTTACACCATGAAAATGATCCTGAGAGGTTGATAGAAACCTGCCACAAATACTAGAACTACAGTGCTACCAAGTTCATCTTTGACTTGCCTGCTTGCTTTCCCAATGGACCATTGGTTCAAACGGGAAGTATAGAGAAGAAACTATTCCTATTGTATGTAAATAACAGTACCACCTCGGAAAGTAGCAATATTATAAAGAGTTTTTTACTCCCATTGTCATGTTTCTTGAGAAGAGCACGTATCTATCAAAAATTAACTAACTCAATATCGAAGCATTAAGTAACAGCTCAGTCAGCTGCTTGTTCAACTGCCAGGTCAGCTATAATTGTATCACGTAGGAAAGTAATTTATATTGAAATGTTAACAGCAAAAACTTAATGAAAGGCGACCACGTACAATAAACACGACAACAGCAACAAAATCTGTGAGATACGAATCACGGAGAACGCCGCGTGGAGGAAGTGCTCTCCAACTTGCTCTACCGAGAGCTTAGCGGTAGGTTAACACCTCTGTGCAGACGCAGGGCGGAACGAAGCCACACGGACTTGCGGGGTGGCAAGAAACGAACAGCTCCAGCCATCGTTTGCCACTAGCACATGGTGATATAGAGCATGGCAGTTCGGTCACTCACAGTACGTGCGAGGGAGCTGCAGGAGCCCTTCCTTCCCTCCTCGTGCGTGACCCCACGGTGCCGTACAGGCTCCCTCAGGAAGGGCTGCCCCACCACGAGCACCTCAGAGCAGCCCCCATCTAACCAGCTGTTTCGCCTGGCCCTAGATATTTCCACAGAGGTGGCAAGACTAAAGTTGGCACGACTTCTCCCAAGCCTCTGTAACCTCCTCATTCGCCGTCTTCCTGCTTTTCTCTCAGACTTACTAAAAATACATGTGGGCTGCCTTTGTCTAAGCACACATCAGAAGAGACGTGCTTCAGGAAGGCCTGTCCTCGGGCAGAGCGGGCTACAAGGAACTTGCCGGAGACTGCCTGTTGTGCTAACCCCAAACTCCGTGCACTTAACAATTTAAACAGTAAAACTTTCTCTAAATACTGAAATCTTCAATGAAACATTTATAATTGCCAAATCTAATAGCTATAATACCATTTTTTATTTTTAAAAGTTTCTTTATCTTCTTCACAGTCTTCCTGCACATATCACCCAGCTGGATCGCAGAATTTTTCAAAGCATTGCTCTCTATAAAAATGCAAGGGAGTAAGCCTTAAAAGATTTATTTCTTCTCACAATGAAAAGAGGTTTAGCAGCACCTTCCTTATTAGTGGGTAGCCCAGCTGTTATTTTTGCCTAATTGGTTGAAGAGGACCTCTGTTCTTCTTAGGGCAAACACTTCTTACATCATGGGAAGCAGCCTCCTTTGTCCACAGTAGCCAAACAAAAGCTCGGGCACACGGCAAGGGACAATGCGACGCGAGCCCGCACAAATCTGTGACCACTCCGGGCACAGCTTTATAACCCCAGGGTTTCAGAAAAGGCAAGAGCTGCTGATTTAGGAACGAGCCCCCACAAACTTTGGCAGAAGAGTGGGCAAGCTTTTATTTTCAACCAATTACAGGAGTGAAACGTGGCAGATGCTGGGGTAGTTGGACACCTCAGGATCCAGGAAAGAGCTTTCAGCAGCAGGCAGCACCACTTCGGAATGGTGAAATAAGCCTGCTAGCTGGTCATCTCTAGTATGCTGTATATTGTATTGATGATTTACATTGGGTGGGAGCCAATTATGCTGTTAAAAAGAGACTGTAAATATTAAGAAATAACCTCAAGGTGCCTTTTTTTTTTTTTTTTTGGAGGAAGATCACTTCAAACAACACCCACCCACACATTTTAGAAGGGTCAAAAATGACTAAGACGCAGGACATTCCTCACACCTATTCTTTCCTGCTTTTTGAAGACTCAGGACAGTACTGTACTCTAGCAAGCAAGAACGGCAACTCAAAGATGAAACCACACACACTGAGCAACAAATGTGTGACAGTGAGTGGGTACCTATGGATCCTCCTTCTACCTTTTGAGCGTGTTTATAACAATTATGTCTATATTTTTTTATACCGATGCGTTCCTCATTGTCGGTTACTCTAAACATATAGAGATACTCAGGTTTGTCAAAGGATACAGAATTGCTAACTCCATAGGAATTGAGTATCTGTATATGTAGGTAAACCTAAGTCTTGTCTGAAGACTTTTATACCACCTACCTAAATATCTCTCTGGGGAAAAAAAACTAAAACACAAGCCACCAGCACAGGAGAGAGGAAATACATTGTCAAACTCCCTTGCAGTCTCCCTCCTTAACTAAGAGGGCCAGTCTGACTGAGAATTAGCAGCCACAAACACGACTTGTTTCTGCGCAGAGGAAGCCCAGGCATACAGGCACCTACCCTGAAGTAGGAGGTTATTTTGTTTGAAGAATAAAGTATTGCAAAAATAAAGAACAACAGGGTGGGGGAAAGCAACCATGAGATTGTCCTGATAATCTCATGGTAGAACTCATATCTCGTATCTATATGAGATATATATACATATATATACATAGTGCTAATATACAGATCTATAGATTATACTATAATACATATACTAGCACAACTTGTACGTTTTTTATGTACCTTTATGGCGTACTGTGGGAAATACTATCTTTCCACTACTAAAAAGAGGAAAAGGGTCACTGACCTGAAACTCTAAAACTGAAGAGACAGCAGCAGGCCCTGTAGAGATCAAACCTATACACTAGTCTTTCCACACAGTTCTGAAGCCAGAGAGGATTCAGGATACAGGTGGGAAAAAACAGGAGGAAGATGGGAAGTCAAATTAGCAAAAACTGCTTAAAAAAACTTCTGCATGCAGCATCATGCTCTTGTTGAACATCTATGCAACTTTTCCATGTCACATCAATTCACCTACCCCACCTGACCATTTAATTTTACAGCCAGAGACTTCAATTTTCTCACCTATGGACAGAAGCTGCACTGCCAACTAGATCAGTCTGCTCTGTCCACACCATATGTTGACAGATGTGCAGCAACCCCGCCACTCCTTCTGCTGGGAGGCAGGGGCCCTGCACAGCAACGGCGGCGACGCGCTCGACGCTCTTGGCTGTAGCCGCACGGGCAGGGAGAGACGTCTCGGAGGCCGCAGAGCGCCCTGCACAAGCTCCTTAGCAGCAACCTGGCAAGAAGCTGCTATAAAAGACAGGCTCAAATACCTTGGAAAGGTCACACAAATCAAGCCAGTAAAACTAGCTGTTCCTCCATGTTTACCTCTGGTAAACAGATGGGTTTTTTTAAGCCCATCTTGTCATGTACTTATTTATTCCTTAACAGTCACATGTTAAGTACTGCAGAGACATCTCTGCATCATTCATGACACACTGGCTTACAGTCACAGCTACAAGTCACCTGTAAGTGTACGGTAAGGCTCTAAGCCAGGCAGAAGATAACCCCAAAAGAGCCTTTTATCAGCCTCTCTGCACACAGAAGTCTTGGAGTCTAAAGAAGACTTTGCCTTAAGTATTTACTTACACACCAAAATGTGGTTGTACTTACATGTTAACAGACTTCATCTTTACTAACAGATGCCATATTTTGCTGCAGCACTGTGATAAGGGTTATACACCCGGTAATTTTGCACATGGAATGGCTTTATTCAGGGTAATTCATCCAACGTCTATTCTGTGGGACGGCACAAGTCTGCTCTGAAGCGCTCTGCAGCGGCCTTGGAAGTCAACGCACATCAGTTATGAGCAGCTCATGGCCCACACTAACAGGGGTTTTGGCATCACTGGGAGTACAGTGTGGTTGTATGACACACAAGCAAACTACAATATTTTAAGCATCCTTTCTTAATCCAGTTGCTAGTCAATAGACAAGCTCTCCCCAAACAGCAAAGCTACTAAAACAGGGCCTACAACATCACGGCTCTAGAAGGCCCTAGAAGAGGGGCAGCACTACATGGACAACCCATTCCAAAAGGAATTCATGTGTGTCCCCGGTCCATGGAAACCCAGGGTCCTTAAGCTCACCAATCTTGAGCACATAATATTAGCACAAAGTTCCTCATTTTAATTTTGCTGACATCCAGCCAGTTATCCTGACACCTCTCAAAAATCAGGCTTACCACTCCCTCAAAAACACAGCTTTAATGAGGTAACTGTTGGGTAGCCACAGACTCACAGAAGATACTGTTTAACTGTGTAAGAGATTGCTACTCTCAGCGATAAACACTATCCAGAGGACCTAATTTCACAAGTGGAAGGAATACAAAATAGCTATTTTGTTGCAACAGAAATAAGCTTCCTAAGCACCATTCATCAAAGAAGCAAAGGTGCTTTCCGCTCTGGAAGCCAGAAACACTCCTGAAACAGCCATGGCTCTTCCTCCCCTTTTCATGGAGCACCGTCTTTTTGGCACTCTCACAAGCATGCTCCTTTCTGTATCCCTGGCTCCAACACAGGTTCAAATCATACTCCATTGTAATCCCAAGAATTACATACAAGCTGGTTTGCTTTTGGTATGTTCAAAAATATCATCTAGTTGTCCAAAGCATTCTCAGTATTTCATTATATTTGCATTTCTGTGTTAAAAGGCAAAGTCATTTTACTGAGCTTTCTGTAATTCTGTAATTTTTGTTCCAGCTCCGTTTACTAGATAAACACTAAAACAACATAAAGCAGCATGGAATTGACATTTGCAGGCTGCTTCAAAACACACCAATAGCTTATCTAGAAGTTGTAGATATCTAATGCAAAAGATAGATACCTGGAAAATACAAGTTGTGCGAGTAGGGATTCCTTCCTTTACTCTTTCTGCAATTTCAGCCTCCCAATCTGTTTTTTTTTTTTTTTTGGTCTCCCCACAACTTAAACCATGTTCTACACCAAAACGAAGGAAAGCACTGGCTTTGCATACAACAGAGTTAGCTTTCAGACTAGAAGCTGGTGACTTGCTGTCAATTAGGGATTTTCCACCACTGGGCCTGAAGCAAGACATTGACCTCAGAGTGCTCTCACATGTTAACAAAACAAAGGAACAGCTACAGTTGTGAGCCAAAGTTTCTAACTGTTAATATGTTTATCTTCTAGTATGTTTAAAAAGCTGGAATATTTGAATTCTAGGAGGTTAAAAATGAATTAAAGAATTGCCTCACCACTTTCTAATTCACTATCCCACAGCCCATTACAGACCTGCTTTCCAAAAGCTCCAGTCTTGCACACACTCAAATGCAAAAGGGGGAGCAGAATGGGTAGGTAGTCAGAGGAAAAAAGAAACAAGTGTCATTATTCCCTCTCACTGGATATGAGGGAGATCTGTTACAAACAAAACTGAGAAGCCTGAGGAACGGGTAGTTCAGCGACTCTGCTCCCATGTCAAGAACTTGCTCTTCTCCTATGCATTGCCAAATGTGTGACATGGAGTGCACACACAGAGCTGAATCAGGTCTAAGACATTTACAGAGCAGATGTCCAGAGCCCAAGTTACACAACGGCCTCTCACCATACATGGCCTTTACACCAGCACCTATCAGGCCTTTTGGCAGGACCGTAAACAGGGCATTAAGAGATTTAGCATTAAAATACAAGAGGCAAGAGAAGAAAATACACAGGCAGTTTGCACATGTATATATTGAACAGCATATTTAACGGCATCGCATTTCTGAGAGCGCATACACAGAGATGAAAATCAAGACAGGTGCTCCCCTGGTGCGAGTGAACCCAACACGTTGCCTCCTCCACATAAGTGCCACCAGTTAAGAAAGTTATCAAAAATGACCGAGCCCTGAATACTCTGACCGCCTTTTCAGAAGCCAGCTACTTCAAATCAAACACCACAAGTCTATAGAGTTGTGGCAGTAAATTCACTCATACACCACTTTGATAAGACAGCCTTAAGGAAGAGAAAGATCTCCTTGTAGCAAGCAAAAATGAGCAGCTGGCAAAAAAACTCATCCAAAATGAGCACAGAGTCCCTCCAAGTTGGTTGCATTCCAGAGGTAATTCTGAGAGAAGTTTCAAATAGACGACTGGTAGTGAATCTTCCGGGTACCCCGGGTACATTTTCTGAGTTCAATTTTTAAGCATCTATTTCTATTTTCTTGGTGCCACCATGTGGCAAAAATATGTATTGCCATTTTATATGCAAAAGCCACTTTTACTCCACTCTGCATATGACAAAGATAAGACACTAACATCTGAAACAGGTGTACATTGTATATATTTACATATAAATGTGTACACAAAATCGGCTGAAATCATTAACAAGTTACAAGTAAGACCAGAAACATGTCTTAACAATTGTCTAACCCTTATCTTTGAAACAGGCATATTTTTATGTGAAATATGTAACTAGGTATGTTTAATTAGCTACAGTGATTAATTTAAGACTTTTTATTACATGGTATATTGAATATTTATGTTTCAACATTAAATATGATTTTAAAAGTGACACATAGATTAAAAAGTGACACAAACATCTATAAGGAATAGAAGTCATGAATAACTAGAAAACTTTCATGGTTCAGCAGGGTGTTTGAATCGGCCTGCTCACTATGAAGAGGGCACCAGAACCTCCCTGCTAGCTTGCAGAAGCTCTAGAAATAATAGGATACAAAATGAATTGGATCTACCCAAAACTAGGGGAAAGTGCCCAGCACAGGATGGACCATCCGTTTCTTTTCTACTTTCACAACTACACAGGGTAACACAGAGAAAAGGAGAAAAAAAGTTGGCTTGTACACAGATTAGTTTGTATTTTCCAAATGGATAAGATGCCAGATGAAAAGTCATTCAGTTTAATTATTCCCTCCCTTGTGTTTTAAGGATGAAATGCAACAGACTATGCAGAATTTGCAGGTGCCAGCTACACATCTCTCCATCCACAGAGGAAGCCCTGTCTCTACAGGTACCGCTACCATAAATTCGTTATAAACTCCCACTGTACCGTCTAAGCAGCATCAGAGAAACACACAGGGCAGAATATTTGTCACACATTTCTGAGACTCCTTGATATTTTGCATGCGAGGTAGCATGATGAGTAGCCAGTCAATGAAACAAGAGTCCTTACAGAAAGGGCTCACAATTGCAACTGAAGGGCTCCACTCACCCTACTTTAATGAGTCATGATGCATCAGCTGAGCCAGTCACTTACCATGCATGCAGGTGTAGCCTTTCACAGTGGCAAGGTATGGTATTAGCATAAGGACTATCACTCATTCAAGACCAACATGCTTACAGAAGGTCTGCCAATACATTCAACATCAGGAGTGAAAAGCACATTGACAACATGAGCAAGGAAAGATGGGGTACTATTAAAAAGCTACAACAAGCATCAACCAGCAACCCTACTGATGTCACAAGGACTTGCAAAAAAAAAAAAAAAAAAGGGGGGTGAGTTTTCTTTTACAAAATATAAAGACCCAGTATAAGCGAAGGCTGTGAACATTTGCTTGGCCCACACCTCATCTCTCACACCTCATTTCTATCCACTACTCTTCAGCAGCCTGTGTTAAGTCAGCTCAGCAGGTAACTTTAATCCCTACAACCATTCAGCGTGTCTGCCATGCAAAGGCCTCCTACAGAACGTGCCTGGGTGCGTTAGCTCCAAAGCTCAGGCATTGTGCTGCTCTGGAGCTACGTGCTACATACTGTCAAACACAGCCCATGTTCTAATCCTACCTGCTTCATTTATGCAGGACACAATACACAGACACTGAGTCCGCTACAGGAAAGAACAAACCTTTTCCTGTGCTCATTACTTCTAAGCTCTTCTTGGACAAAATACAAATAAATGCAGCTATCACTCTAAACTCTCAAGAGTCAGAAGGTGAAAGAGGAAGAAGGAAAAAAAAAAAGTTCCCCAACTGACAGAAACCAAGAAGAATCCACAGGAGTTTGCATGGAGTTGCATCCAGCAAGTTAACAGCAGCTTTTGCAGACATACACTGACATACGAGAGAGGTTGGGGGAAGAAGAGGGAGAAGGTTGGTTGGTTGGTTGTTTTTAATATCCTGTTCTCCTAAAGCAGTAAAGCAGTGTGGAAATGTAAGTTTGTGTATGTTTCCAGCTAGAAAAAAAGGAAATCAGTAGAAGATGCAAGAATCTAGGAGCCAAAAATAGTTCTAATTCTGCTGTGATGGGAAAGTTAACCTGAGTCTGCCTCTCCCCATGCGTAAAATGGGGATAATTAATCCTCACTTAACCATGTAAATTAAATAATGTTTCAACAGTGCTGCAAGCGCCACATATTAATTAATGCCTAGGTAATAAAAAGGGAAGGAGAGAGGGGGGAGAAAAATAAAAGAGCTCTGCTACTTACCAATAAGTCTGAGGTTATGCCGCAATTTTAAGAGAGGAGATACCTGGCACTGAGAGGATGAGCCCTTAAGTTATCCTTCAGTCTTACAGAGAAAGATATGTCTCACACACATATGCACAGCAGCAATCAAGTACATGAAAGCCGAGCATACATCATTCTGCCCATCACATCATTTCTGTGCAACACAGTAAGTGGATGCTAACTGAGGAAATGCCATAGCCAAATACTCATAACCAAAGATAAGGCAAACATAGTGAGAAGATGCATACCTTGAACCCCTTCCAGCAGCAGATCAACCCCCTTTCTATAAAAGCTGAAGGCAGTTTCATAATCTTCCTCCTCTTCCTTCTTCAAGGCCAGTTTTATCAATTCTCCTGCTTTCTCTAAGTAATCTTGTTTGCCAGGCTTGGGTTTTAAACTTCCAGTAAACAAGCCATGGCTCTCCCTCTCGCCTTCAGTCTTGCTCCACTCCTGCTCAGATGCCACCATGCTTTGTGCTGGGGACTCAGAGAGAACACCAACAGCCAAGGCTCTAGTGGGGGAATTTTGGTTGGATGCCATTCCATCATCTAATTCAGCAAGAGAGTCTACATCAACTGTCAGAGAGATCAGGTCACTGTCACTGGAGAGTCCTGAAAGTATAAATCAGAAGAACATCTATTACTCTAGACTTCTTATACACCACAGCAGCCTCCAAAACTCTTAATTACAACACCATCTCCAATTCAAACTGTAAAAGTCTAAAGATTTTAATTTCCTTTTTTGAGCTTTGTGAGATTTTGCACTGAGTGCTCCAAGTGTCCCTGCTGGAGCAGGGGGTTAGGCAAGATGATCCCTAGAGGTCCCTTCCAACCTCAACCATTCTGGGATTTCCCTGTATGCAAGTGTGTCTTAGAAAATGAGTTTTTAAAACCCCGAAGATGCATTGTTTTCAAAGTTAGCCCCAAAATCCCCCGACCTAGCCTTCAGTCTAATATTAGAAATAAAAGGACAAACAACTACCATATTAGACTTCAAAGTCCACTTACTAATAGGTTCCAGGAAATTATGAGCCTCCCTGGATGGGTGCTCTTAGAAAACAGAACGAGCAAGAGTCAAATTACTATGACAAGAATCCCAACATCCTGTTTTACAGTCACTAACTTGTTGGTAAGGCACAGCATCACAAAAATATTGAATTAGGAGCTAGAATTCATACAGCAGTTACTGTTCACATGCATCATGACCACATAACTCAAGGCTACTCACAGCTACTGTGTATAGCTTGCTTCATTGCTAACACACGGTAAAATGAATTATCTCAAGTTTCAGGGAAAGACATGAGCTAACACATTTTATTTTGCATTTTCCATAAACTGAGAGCATGTATACTTACTGCAAGCTGGCAGTCTTAAAAACACAACAACTTAGCAGAGATGTTTTTGCATAAGTGGCAGAAAAGGCATTTCACATCTACACCACTTCATTCAGTAAGGATTAGCATCCACAAAGAGTGCTCACATAATTATGACTTTATAATCATCTAAATGCTACAAGTGTAATGGAAGCAACGCTTAGATCTCACCTCCACATTCCGATTGGCTGGTAAGTGTCACATCATCAAGTCCACTTAAATCCTTCCGAACTGAAAAGAACAAGAATGATCAAAATGTTTCTGACATCCTTTAACGTAACAGAATAGCTGTTCAATTAACATCAAAATAAAAGGACATGACTACGGGTAAAAATATATAACATTAATCTGCTCTCAGACTAGCTGTCAGAGATCTTAATTTCGGTATCAAGCCATTACAATTGTAACAGTGGTATTAGACTTGTCCTTTCTTCTCGCTTTAGATAATAAAAGCAAAGCATATCAACTTATCCAGATTCAACAGCAGTAACATTTTAAAACCTGTCTCTCAATGTTCTGATACTGGAGAACCTGGAAAGCTGGGACCAACATCTACGCACCAAGAAAAAAAATGCCAGCTTTCAGTCTCAGAGACGTCATTGCAGGGCAGTATCCTGCAGGAGACATATGGAATGAGCCATGAACTTGGCAGTGCCACCTGGATATCAAGTAGCAGCTTGTCTTATCACCTTGACACATGGATACACTGAAGCAATAAACAAGTAGGCAACAAGGTCAAGATGTTTAGCTGTTTGCACACAGAGAAATTTTGAGCTAGAACCTGCTGTAGTGTTTCTTCTGTATTAACCTCTTGACTCAACTGCTATCCAGATTATCTGATAAAGCATCCTGACATATCTTCAAATTGTATGTGGCAATAGCAAGGAGCTGACTTAAAGATTCAAACTTCATTCTTGATTTTGCAACTCTAAAGGTAAATTGGTTTAAGCAATTTATGAAAGAGGAGAAAGAAGACATGCATCTTCCCACCAAGTGCAATAGAAACATCACTTCTCTAAAGCTAACAGATTCTCTAAGGTGAGCAAGAGGAAAAGGAGACAAGAAGAACAGATGAGTAGCTGCTGACTTTCTATGAGAAAAAGGGACAATCATCTTTAGTGACACAAGTTATTTGACAGGAGGAAAGAAGATGCACAGAAGATGATACCTCTGATCATTTCAGGGAAGGAATATCAGGCCATGTGGAGAAAAAATACTGAGAAGATAACTGTTTGCGTAGCATTCAGCCTTGCAAGAAGGCAGGCAACCTCGTAACAGAAAGTTAGGGGAAAATAGGTGTATTAATGATGAGTTGTATGCCTGCCCAATTTAGGGACACAAACATTTGAATTTCAATGCTGAAGGCTTAGTTTACAAACTAAGGTGTAGAGAAGTCAGATGATTTTGTTGAGAGAAGAAAACTTGCTAATTAGGGACTATATGGGTGGAAGTAGAACTGCTTGAGCATGTAGATGGAACAACTAAATAGAAAAGTCGGGAGGTTGTGGGAAGCCTGTGCTGGCCACCCATGCTAGGAATGCATCTACAATAGACTTAGACAGACTCAAGTTCCCTTATCTACGGTCCAAACTCACATTTGCTCCATTCCTGCAGCCATCTTGACCTGAACCTACACAAACACCTAGCACAGCCCAGACCTTGAGCTAATAAACTTTGTCAAGGGATGGGGTGTAAAGCTCAGGTCTAGCACCAGAGCCACAGAGCTTCCAACCCACCCGAAGGCTAGGACAAGTCTCGCAGTAGCTGCAGGATGCCTTACAAAAGGCTGCAGGGTAGCTGCACCAGCTACCATTCACGTGCACACTTTCTGTTGGCAAATTCTGGGAAGAACAGGTAAAAGTGAGAAAATGCTACAAAGCCTTGTAAGTTGATTCCATCTCGAGCTAAGCAATGGTCTTAGTACTTCTTGGAAAGAGAGCTTGAAGAAACAGTGCCCATGTAGAGGCCTTTCAATGTCCACATTGAAACTGACGATTAACTATAATGATCAGACGTGGAAAAATTAAATGCAAGTAGGACAACTTCAGGGAAGGAAGGCAGAGACGTGAGAACCAAGTACTGCCACTGCCATCTAGAGGACTTAACATAGCTGTTTCCTTCTGTCCCTAGCTACCTCCAGATGTGGTTTTGAACATGTAGAAAAACATAGGCTTTAGAAATGAGAACTCCACAAAATTCACATTTAGCATCTCAAAATCCTGTGTACATAGCTATTGTTAATAACCCCCAAAATCACTATAGTCAATTCAGAGAAAGCTTATTTTTCCACTTTATAGGATGCTGAGGCAAAAGGTTATCTTGCAGAAAGGCAAGGGTTTTCTCCTAAAAACAAGGCCATTGTGACTGAAGAATACAAACACTTAATTTTTAGAAGCAATTTTATATAATGACAAAGTGTAAAATGGATGCTTTACCAAAATGTAAAATCTTTAATTTTACATAAATAGTGTTCCTTTAAGCTCTATATATGACAACTATTCTCTGCAATTAACCCTCTGTCTTAGTTTCTCCACAAAAGGACAAAAGATTGTGGGTAAATTCCTTCATGAATATCCTAGAAGTTACTGGAAAATAAAGTGCAGAGCAGGTAGGATTATGTGCATTTAAACTGGAAGGCTCAATTCACAGCGGGACCAAGAGGAGTTCATTTTGAGAGACTGAGCACTAGCATTTCTAAAGCAGATGGGACAACTCCCAGAAAGCAAGTTGCTAGAAATAGAGCAGGGAAGCAGACAGCACTCTGCAGAGCACAACTTCTCTTTTCTAATTCTAGTTCTGGCATTTGTGTCAAACACAAAGCAAACAGAAACTGGATGCTAGTGTTCCTACAAGAATGGTGTGAACCATTTAAGCACTTCTTTTAACCAGATAAAGCTAGAAGGTTACACAAAAAAGAGAGCAAACCTTCAGAGCTGCAGTCAGACAGGTTGTCAGTCAGGGAATCGGACAGAGGCTCAACAGGACCGATCAGTTCAGAACCATCATGCACCTCCCCGCCCTGAAAAGAGGAAGAGGAAATAAATTTATATAATTAGCTGCTGCTGCTGCTGGAATAGCTTCTTGCAGATTTCTAGGGGTGAAATAAAACCTGACTGAATCCTTCTAACGTAACTACACACCTTTTAAGTCATATCATTCGCAGCGTGCCTGTTCTCAAAACAGAAACAAATACATGAGAAACCACTTAAATGCTTTCTAAAAATTTCTGCTTGACCTCTGAGGTGTCAACTTCCCATACAAAAAAAAAAAACAAACTGCACCATATCCAAGGTAGTGTCACAAAGAGGCCTTCCTAACCTGTCCTGAATTAGCTCAGCATGCTTTCACATTAGTCAGTCCATCTTTCCTGGGCCAATAAATACAGATACACATAGCATGCACTCCCATATTATTTAATACTCAGCGTCCCAGTCTACCTTCCCCTGGCTATTTGTACAAAGAAAATTTGAAAAACAGAAAACCACCAGTGAGTAGAGCTGAACGAAACTAGCTGAGCTGGTGCAAACAGAGTAGCAATAAAAAACAAAGCCTTTCCCACCAAAAAATATGAAATAATACAAGGTAATAAAAAGAGCTTAAGTTTTGACACTAGCACAATTCTCCTTGTAGATACACTAAGCTGCTTTTAAAAAATAAATATAAACTTTCTATTTTATTCATTACCTTATAAGTACAAAAGGCCCTATAAGAAGGCTAAGCATTATATTTTTGTTAAGCAAAGAAAGGTGTTTGTTTAGAGGTCTTTCCCCATAATAGAAATATTTCCAAATAATATTAAAAGTGCCTAAAAGGCAGTACAGTAAAATTCCTGATCTAAAATACACTCTGGAGAATAGTTCCTTGTCACTGTTCGAGCAGCACATGTTTGGTAAGTTATATGCAAAGTTTGCTGTTATAGATCTCAATCCATAACAACAGACCAGAAGAAAACAGTCTAGCTAATAATCCTGCTTTTGATTATAAATTATAAACCCTATGTAAAATACAGAAATAACTACAGTATTTTTTAATCACTTCCCAACAGAATATTTGAACATCACTCATTCTCCTCATCATTCAATAAGCAGAAATTCTCAATCCCTGCAGTTGAACTTCCTGTAACACTTCAGTCTGTGGAGGTAGGGCTCCCAATCATCCCAAAGGCACTCGACATTTTATAAAGTAAACAAAATCAGCACTGCACTTTAATCACACTATAAGCAACACATACTTCTGCAAATACTAACAAACCTTAAAAAACTCCTCAAGCTGTTTGCTATTATAGAGAGCAGGGATGTTAGCAGAAAACTGCAACAGGTCTTCAGCGCATTGCCTTCGCTCTTCAATCACAGTTTCATCAAATCGCCCTGGAACAGACACATGGATTGACAGTTTTAGAAATAGCTACACATTTATTCTGCAACAGCAACGACACAAACCAAGACAAAAGCCATCTTCTGAGGACAATGCCCTGAATCTATGAAAGTCACTCCGTTGCTTCAGGAGAACACGGCAAGTCTTTGCACTTCCTAGTCTCAATTGTCCCTAGAGTCCTGTCTTCTCCAGTCCACTCGGATGATGAAAGCTGGCAGCTACGACACTAATCCTTAGTACTCTCCTCGTAAGAATATGCGAGGCAACACTTTTGATTAGCCAAGAGACACTAACGGGTGTCCAGTGTTATCTAATAGTAAGTGATACGTGCACAATTTGACAATATGCCAGTCAGTGTCAGCCTTGATTATGGCCCAAATCCTGCTAGGAGCTCAGCATTCTTCATGTTTTCTCAAGAACCACATATGATGGGGGCAGATAGTAAAGGAAGTGCTGCAAAAAGCTCCCAAATTGATAGTTTTCCCCAAAGTCCTGTCTATGGAGATGAACTGCAGAGGAATTGGTGAATGGAAACCTCCCTGATCAGGTCCTCCCTCATGAAGCCCTGCTACTGAAGCTCTCCTCCAAAATAACCCCACAGGAGCAGGATCTCCTAGATTCAAGAGCTAATTGGAGCTAGGAGGTAGTTCAGTTATCAAAACATATGATCCTTCTCTTTTCCCTGCACACCACTCAAGACATTCCTATTAGAAAAAGATATTTAAAGAACAATCCCATAGTTCACTTCAGCGATTCGCTCCTCAGGAGAAAGAGCCCTTGGACTATTACCTTAAAAATCACATTCTTCACAGTTACACACAACTTCTTTTAGCTTTTCATATTAACACCGCTTTGTTGTTGAAATAGTTACAAGTTTACCAAAAGAAAAGGGCAGAGGTTAACAGTAATAATTGGAAGAGAATAGAAGAGAGAGTTGAAACAGCTATATAGAGAAAAAAGAGCTGAGAAGACAAGTTTAAGAATCAGTATTGCTTTAACAGCGTGATGGCAAAAATAAGAACCACTTGTGACAGCTCTGTGGCATTAACTTTGAAGAAGACAAAAGATACATTCAATACAGAAACCAAATTCATTTACACTCAGAGCAAACAAAAAAATAATCCCAGAAGAAAGCATCAAAGCAGGATTCTTCCCAGAAACTCTAAGTAAATACGTCCCTCCTACCTGCTACAACAAAAAGAAAATAAGCTAGAAAGACACATACACACCTACAAGAAAGATCAAAAATTGAAGCTTTGGGGGGTTATTTCTTCCATGAAGGAAAAAAGAGAGGTTGCTGGATTAATTTTCAGCTGGATCAGTTCTGTGATGTGCCCACTATGCTCATTCAGCTGCACAAACGTTAGTAGCAGTTAATAAAAATTAAAAATTAAAAAATAAAATTAAAAAAGGCAGCACGAGCCTGGTCAGTGACAGGACAGGGATCAGGCCATGTTAAACACTTCAAACTACCCAGGTCTTGAAAGCAACACTGAGTGCGCTGTGACTTTCATTTCATCCTAAGCAAAACAGGAGAGCACCAAAAAAAAAAGGACCCACCCACAAACACACACTCAGTAATGTGCAGTAGCATAAACTGGTTACAGGATTCTACCAAACACTGACACACATCGACTGCAAAAAGGCAGAAACCCACAACTTGTGAAAAAATAACTAAAAATAGAAAAGTAACCCTGCAATTATTCTTCCTGCCCTCCCAGCGACTTCTCTCTATCCCAGACACGCGCCTCCTCCCCTACACCTCCCCAGGACTCGCACTGGACCCAGCAGAACTCTTCCTGGTGCCATCGGGCGGGCAGCAGCAGAGAGCCCAGAGCAGCGCTGCTCCTGCCAGCCCCGCTGGGGCACCCCAGCCAGGACTCTCCCCTCAGGGAGCAGGATCGCACTCGTCCTCTTAAATTTCACTGAAATTAGCCAAAGGGTACAAAAATCTGGCAGCACAGTTACATAAAGCTAACGTCTTGGGAAGCTGAGCATTAAAAAAAAAAAAAAAAAAAAAAAAAAATGAAAAGAGCCATTAAAGTATTAGTCACTGTCACACTTTCCAGCTCATCAGCCTCACCGCACACTATTCAGATAACCAGTTGCAGGACTCGGGGCAAGCAAATGAAATCTGGTATGGCACCAGTTTGCTCACAGACCACCTGATGTCTCATAAGCAGCTTCAGACCCAGCCACCCCTACCTTCTTCCAGGTCAACACACTTTTTTCCTCCTCCCTTCCTCTATCTTTTCAAGCAAGGTCAAACTACTCAACATTTTGAAAATCTGACCAAGAGGGGAGAGGCTAGTCAAAGGTATTTAGATACATAGCAGATACTTTGAACATTTCTACCATAGTTTTTTCCAGATCTAAATCAATGTTATTTCTGCTTTTTGTTACATCTCTTGGTAAAGTGAAAGTATCATTGCTGGAATCATGCTTTTCTGGGGTTTTGAGAAGTGCCAAGCATGATTCTAGCACATAAAAAATACACTAGCAAGATTAAGCTATTCCTCCACCAACAATTTGATAACTTCTTACAGATGTTATCAAGATGTCTGTTTGCAGGAATATAGGTTTGGTTTCACATTACTGTTTCTGAAACAGATTTAAAAAAAAAAAAAAAAAAAAAAACACTAACGCCAAGCAAGGTTTCTGTTCATTTATCAGAGCACTTACAACACCACCAGACAGTTTATTCTTTAAGAAGATGTTACTTTATTTGATATCTTAAAGTCCAAGCAGTATCTTTATCTGAAGTTTATAATGTGAACAAACTTCCTAACTCATTGCAAGCTAAAGTTGTAATTTAAAAATCAATATCTGTAGGATTCTTTTTAAATAGACCCAAAAAGGGAAGGAATATTTTCTATAATAGAGTATATTGGTACAGTTGTTAAAAATCCTAAAAAATGCTGAAAGAGATTTTGGCAAAATACAGTGTATAAACAACATATACAGTTGGATAGCCCAATAAAATATTCTGAAAATACTAAAAAATTACTTTGATGCATATTAGGGAATGAGAATAATCACTCCCCAGAAACAGATTACAGCTCCATAACCATTCAGAGAAGTTTTAACAGCTGGATCTGTTATCTCCATTTTAGATTCCCATGCTCCAGGTCATTATTTTTCTTCCCCCTACAATGGATAGGAAAAGGCCTAGCAAAGCACAGGAAAAGCAAAACGATTTCTTCCCTCCCTCCCACCATCAACAAGTTTCATCCTTTGATGCCAGTAGCTCTGTTCTAACAGAATACATGCACTTGCACATTATTGTTTTCAACACTTGTGCTGCAAAACAAGTAGTGCAAACAGCTCAGTTCTGCAGATGCAACAAATGTCTTTTTGCACTAAACATGGAAGTGCAGCATGACTCACTCAGCTCCAAACACTTCTCAGCTCTCCACATCACCTCCCAAAACTCCAAATGCTGCACTTGAGATTCTGCTCAGATTTAATGCCTTTTGTGCCAACAGAAAATGAGTCTGACTGACAACCAGCAATACTCACTTGTAAAATATACTTACCACAAAACAATATGTATATGTTAAAGTACATACATTAAAAAATAAAACCAATAGACTGTTAGGAACTATTGCTGATACTATTAAGCAGCTAAGTTAAAAAACACAAGCCAAACTACTGCACCAGAGACATTGTAGAAATGACCTATTAAAGCAACCTGAAAGCAAAAGATTTTAACAGAGACTGATCTTGAAGTTCATCGTTAACCTGAGATCAGCATTCACTGAGACTCAAAATAAATGTCAGAAAGTCAAAATATTCTGTAATCTATTAAGATTAGATTTCGTCTTCCAGTACAAAAATTATGACATATCTAAAGATAAAAGCCTTAAATGGAAATAAAACATACAGTAGTTGTTAATTATAAGAATGAGATAAAAGAGTATATAATAAAATTTTACACTTCAATAAGAAAGATAACTTTTAACTTCAAGAAAAGAATCAGACGCTTTCAATCCTTTCATCTACATATTAAGCATTTTTAGGCTAATTTCTACATTACCTCCTCTCTCCTGCATTCTTCTGTGGCTCTTCTCTTCATTCAAATGTAGTGGGTTTGGGGGTTTTGTATGTTTGTTTTATTTTTTCTCATTTCAAAGAGCTTTTTGTCAATAGATACATTGAATTATTCTGTAGATTTCCTTCTGTGACAGTGTACATTGCAGTCACTTTGTTCGCCCCATACAATAGAAGAAGCATGTCTTTCAGAATGGATTTCACCCACAGTTCTTCCCTTGCTTATAGAGTTTGTGCAAAAAAAGCTAGCAGGAGACTTGCATTTCTGTCAATTTAAAATATTTTAAGAAATTAGAGGTCGGGTGCTATCTTGCACTCTGTTTTTCTTTTATTCCTCCCTCCGCTATGAATATCTACTGTATCTTCCACCTGAATTTAAATTATCATCTGCAAATATTGGCTTTGTAAATAACTTATCCAGTGAACACATTGCTCTCTGAATCAGATTTAAAACCAACAGGATCACATCAATAAAACATTCCTACTTAACCATTAGTGTGCAAGTTCTGATACAGCACTGAAGCTTGCACCACTAACTTTACCAATAAGTAAAAATAAAGAGACATAAAAATCGGATACCCTTTAACCTAGCATCAAAGACAGCTCTCCATGAGAGCCATGGAATGAACCTCACAACTCAGCTTCTCTGCTTCTCGCTTAGTTCTTTCATGTAAGAACATGCTAAGTCAGAAACTGCCCCAAAGCTCAGCTTGGAGTTGGGTTACAAACTAACTACAGCATTGTTTGTGTTAGTACATGCTTTAAAACATCTCCTGCTCCTGTCAGTCCTTGGAATTAAATATAATTCCCTTAAGCAGCAAAAGCAAGGCAGTAACCGGTCAGGAAAACTCAAGGAGAGGAAAGGTTCGTGCTTTCCAGGCTGTGGTCAGCAAGTCTGTTCTGCCGCCTTCCCTGGAGAAGTCACCAAAGGCAACGCAGGGCTGCCCAGCAGCACCAAGGAGCACCGCAGCCCTGGGCAGCGGCACAAGGCAGGCGCACAGGGCTGCAGGACGAGTGATCGCGCAACAACCTCACTTTGGGCACTTGCCACCCCGACAGGGCTAACCTTGTAACATCCGTTTACTTCAACGTAACGGTCAAACACATTGGGAAGCAGAGGGGAGAGATATGCAACACCACCAAAAAAGGAAAGTCAATGAGCACTACAGTTCTGCAGGTAAATCTTTACATAAGGATTCAGATTTGTAGTCCTCTTGCACACATGTAGCCCTTCTTGAAGGAGTCAAAGCTTTTGGATAAGACCTAGGTTGGATTCATGCCCAAACACTGCACAGACTACCAAAAAAACCCAGGAATATTTATTACAGCCAGTACCTTGTGCATCGCTTAGCAACATTTTTGGCGCAGCTCTGCTAGAAAAAGAAACAGCAGCTTCCCACAAGATATGCGTGTGTCCTGCCAGTACACATGACTCCCTGCTCGTCACAGCTCACATCAGTATCCCGCCTAGTCAGTGGGAATGAGACCCAAGAAGCGCTGCTACACTTTGAGCTCAGGATTATATGGTTTCTAAAAGATGAATACACAAGGTGACTAGGAGGGGGAGGAAGAAATGCCTCCCTCTCCTACACTCCTTCTACCCCTCAAATAAAAAGTTAAAAAGTAGAAAAAGAGGCAGAGGATTGGTGTGGAGATTTCCACTCACTCAGGTGAAATGCCCAAATGATCTTAATAAATCGCTTATTAAGGCTGGGAAAACAGACTTTTATTACTACTGACATTTTGCTATTAGTTCTCAAGCACCAGAGAGTGGCATGTGGAAGCATATGGAGCAGATACAGCTTACACCACCATTGACTAAACATCTTCTTCATAGCTATTTGACAGCCAGGTGTAGCACAGTGTGGATTGTCACCACTTTGAATGGTGACAGTGATGAATGTCAGCAGACTAAGAACAGAAGTAAGCAAAACACCCTGATTTTTTTGTTTTAAACCAGGAGAAAAAAGGGGACTTATTCAACTAGAAGGGCAAAGTGAAACCTTAAGTCTACAACTGCTTTTGTAACTGCAGCACTGTAGAAATGATATAGAGCATATACACATCAATAAATATCTTGCACTAATAAGTCTAAAATGAAAGCAACAAAATAACATAACCAGTCCTATCAAAATTTCATCAAGCTATGACGTCAGTGCATCTATAGTAGAGACATTTAGGATAAAATAAAAGGTTGAGTACTAAAAATACAGAGAAGAATTGCACATCGCTGCAGAACAAGATATACTTTACTTATAGGTATTGGAGTTATCAAAGAATATCAGCAATTCAGGAAGAAGCCATACTTACCAAATAATATGGCTTTGGCAAAAGGGGGAAAGAGTTCTGTTTGTCTGCATAGATTCTTATGAATTTGCCAGAGATCTTTGTGCAGTTTCTTGAAGTCACTGTATCTCTTCCAAACAACTATCTGAAGTAGAGAAAGGTGAAAAAAATATATATATTAGTGAGGTTCATTGCATTCATTCTAAGCAAATCAGATTACTACCTTCAGCACATATTTTTAAGCACTTAAATATATAATCTGAACTGCCAAGTGTAACAATCATAGACAGTAATACAGGTTCATAGTATGTCCACAAACTCTATTTTGCCTAACAAAACTACAGTGTTTAGAAAACATCACATAAAAGTTGAAAGAAATACAGATAGCAAAAGCAAGTTTCAAACATCAGCCACCCTTCCATTCAGAACTATATGGGGAATCAGAATGAAAGAGGGAGAAAGAAGCAGGATAAAAGTGTTTTACCATCCAACACTCAGTTGGAAGTTGTGCTTAGCACAGCTGTAGGTATGGAAGGAGGAGGGAATAAAAAAAACAGGAAGAGACAAAATAACAGTTAATGAAATCAACACAATTAAATGATGCTTATGGACAGAACATTATAAAAAGCACAGAACAACCATTTAGCCTATGTATTTATGAAAAGTGTTAATCGTGCAAGTACAAGTACCATTCAAAATGGCTGAGGACTAATAACGTTGACAAAAATTAAATACATTTATTTTGTAATGTGGACAAAAATCTTCAACTTGAATGCAAGCAGATCATTAGTTCATTATATCACTTGAGATATAAAAATTTTCCTTATCTCTCCTGATAAGAGAGAAGTCACCTCTCAGCCAGGCATCAGTCTTACTTTCCTTGTGTATCATTCTTTGTATTTTAAAACCCAAGGAAAAAGAACAACTCATTAGGAAAATCAGGCCTGGAAGGGAACTGAGCAACTAAACTGGCACTTCAGTGCAGGTAAGTTTGTTTTCAGGTTTAAAAAATTGGGCAAAAATGTAGCCATGCTTAAACTAGCTGTCCTGATTCAGCTTCATCTCACCAAGGACTCAGTTGCAACTAGTACCTGACAGAGTTCAACAGACCAGGCAACAGAAATCAAAATCCCTCAAAAAGGCAACTAGTGATTTTGTTATCAGAAATAATAATTGATGATTTTTCAGTGCTGCACTCCTACGTAATCAGTTTGCAGAAGGTAGATAATTAGCATTTCTTGAGCAATACTCACGCAAAACAAAATTGTTCAAGATCGCAAAGTTTCAAATCTTTAACTTAATGCACTGTTAGTTCTGGGAGATAATGCAAAAAGCTGCCAAAACAATAGAAGCATAATATACTATTTCACTAAATAAGTATTATTTCTGCTGCTGCTGCTGCTGCAAGTGACTTACCAACTGCCAAGGGGAGAAAACAAATACCCATAAACAGCTTGCTAAGCAAACAAATCGAATTTATCATATAACTTTCTCACAAGCTTATGAAAATCATGCCTTTGCATGCACACAGCTCAGCAAAGTTAGCCAAGCTCCCACTCTAGTGAGATCTCATTAAAAATCAGATTTGGAGGAAGGACACCCTGTACTTTGATGCCCAAGGAAGCTCAGCAAGTGTATCACAAAACATACATTAGATTCATAATACAACAGGCTGCTTGTCTTGGCTAGAACTAGGAGATGTCTATTAATGCATCGACCCCTCCATTGCACAATGAACAATCATTTCTCTTCCACAGATCCGTACAGAAAAAACTACTTACAAGGCAACCTTTACTGCAAAATAGGTACAGTTGTTTCACAAACCCTGTTGTTACCATCCACCCCAAAAGCAAGGGAATTAAAATGAGGGTGACTAGCCATTGTATATCTAAAACTTCTCCCTCTGATAGTTCATAAATCGCTTTCATCTTTTTGAGAAGAAAATACAAGGTTATCTTGATTCCTGTCTCACAGTAACCCTTCAGGGTATGTTAAATTGCCATTAGGTGCAATAAGAAGGGTTCATGCTACAGGATTATTCTCTAGGGGGTAGTTAATAAAGTGACAAAGTTAGCAAGTACAGTGAAGTTATAGCACCCAGCCTTATGTACAACTGTACTGAATACATGTTGTTTTGTGACTACAACTCACCTGCATAGCAACTACCACCTATGATTATACTTCTTTTAACTATGAACTTTAGGTGTTTGCTCATAACAGAGCCACATCACACTTAGCAGGCTATCACATGCAAAATCCTTCACACACTACAGTGAAGGGTGAGAAAAAATTAAGCATCAAGTTCGTGATATAAGTATGTCTCCTTACTGACTGAAGAATGCAAAATCCTGCTCGTTTAACCTGCATCCACAGATCAAAGTCATGATCACAGCAATAAGGGGCGAGGGGATTTTTTTTTTTGCAAAACTATTTACCATATATTCATGCAATATTCTAGCTGAGAGACACTTACAATATATTTTTTTCTGAGGAATGGCTCATCAACAGGTGTAATAAAGTGTTTTTTCCCCCACAAATGAAGATTAAGGTAATGGTAGAGTGTGTTCATAGATAGGTTCAATTCAGGAGTCTCCCTGGAAAAGGTGAACATCAAGCTGCAAACTACAATAATGCAGTTTGAAAAACAGAACAGACCCCTGATCATTTCTCAGATGGTGATAGGCTATTTTAACTTTCCAGAGATGAAAAAGAACCAAAAGAACATGAAAGCTCATGTTTGTTTGATTCTCAAGGCTTCAAAGAAGGATGCAACAAAGGAATATTAGTCAACTCTCACCTCCGCAAGGGGCTCTTCCTTCATCAGCTTTCCAGATTTTCCTCAACTGTGATAAGAAACTGCACTAGAAATTCAACATATCCACACAATTGTCAATGCCTGAAAAGCTACAAGGTTGTGCTTTTGAAGGAAGATTTTGCATGTATATAGTATAATAGTATCAACATGTCAAGTCATTGGCCTTTCAGCTTTTTTAATCCTGAAGCAAAACAAGTGTGATGGATCTTTTTGTCTCAATAAAAAGGCTCTTGACGTTCTTTTCAGATATTAAAGAACCACAGAAATACACTCATTCCACATTCACATTTATCAGAAGAGGCGAAAAGCAAGCAATTAAGTTTTATCAAAGTATATCACAGGAAGATACTCAAGGAGCCTCAGAGAGAGGCATAATATAGGAATTGCAGTCTAATCTCTCTCAACTACTCCCACACTCCTCCATTTTTCTTGTTCACTAATAGGCAATAATGATGTAGGTTTTTCAGTGAAGTATTGGTTAAAGAGGGAAAGAATACCTACAGCTGAGAGATAAGACTTGAATTGTGGACTGATCTGTAATTGTGCCAGTAGGAGTTAAGTAACCAGCAATTTGCCAATTTCAGCCTTGAGAAAAAAGCTTCCGAAGTTATCAAAGCAGTTTTCTCATCAAAAGACACTTTACTCCCTAAGACTTTGTTTCAAGTCATGATTCACTGCTGACGGCAGAATTGCAATATGTTATGCTAGCTATTTTGTTTTTGAACTGAAAGCAAAAGACAGATGGAAACACACAAAACCTGTCTGCTCAGTTACAATGACTAAACACACACACACAAAAAGTTAAATTACGTCAAAGACGCTTTAAAAGACACAATACGGTACACAAACATATTTGCACAAATTGAAACTGTTACCTCCTGGACATCCTCTGGATTTTTTCTTGAAACAATCTGAAATGCAAAACAAACAGAAAAAAAAAACATATCAGTGCTTGGATTTTCATTTTGGAAGTTAGTTTCATTTTGGAAAAGGAGCATATGATGATCTCTTGCTGAAAAAAAAAAAATCTGTGGGAAAAGGGTATGTTCTTTTTCAGTTTGCACACATTTTTTTTCAGTATTAAAGAAGTTCAATATCCAAATACATACATAGCAAGGTATTTTAACACTAGACAGAGTTGTGACACACAGAAAGATGAAAGTTCTATGCAAAGAGACACGGAAGGCATTTCTTCCCCCACCGCCGCCAAAAAAAACTGCACAGAACACATCTCCATCAATCTTTCTAGTCTTTTCCTACAAATTTCTATCAGGGTCACATTAGTTCCAGCAGCAAAAGTCAATGATAGTCTCTTGGCTTGATAAAAGCTATGCACAACTTCACCACAAAATGTTAGGTTTGGCATTTACCAAGATGTATTTCCACTTGACTTACAGCCTTCACAGCGCAGCTCACACCAGCTGACTCAGTCCTTGTGTTTTGCTTCTCCTTAAAAATCCTTTCCCTTATTAATTATAAATTACTTTATCCTCAGGAAAACTGACATCAAAAATAGGCTTGGCTCCATACCACAAGGAAACCTGTATTTTGTCAGGCTTTCTTCTTTAAATAAATATTGATTGCAGAAGCCTCTGAAAACCAAGTTCTGTACTGGGACTACAAACAGGATACCCACACAAAGAAGGAAATCAAATTAAGGTATCTTTAATTCATAACTGCAATTATCTTGCACAAGCCTGTATCTTCCACTATAAGTCAGCCAAAGCTCTTGAAAACGTCCAAGTCTGATGCAAGCTAAACCAAGGCAGAACATTCTCAGTCCAAAACACGATTATCCACACACTGACACACACCAAAACATCAGTAAATGAGGTACGTAGGCAAGGCCAAGGAGTCCACATTACTTCCACCCTACAGACTAAATCGGCATCCAGCAGCACCACCAGCATCGCTCAGCTCTTGCTCTAAAGATGGAAAACAGTGAACTCAGACTTCCCTCTTGCTAACTGCTCACCACACTCCCGAGATAAACTAGCTCTCTCCTTCCCTTTGGCTTTCCAGGAATCCTTGCTGAACCCTCCCAGATTTCCCAGCATCAGCTCTCTACACAGACAAGTCAACAGCCTTTTACAGGTTTTGAAAGAGACATGACACAAGAGGGAAGGTTTATTTTCTGCATCATGTTCATCAAAAAAATGGAACATTCTTCTTCTCAGTTCCAAGTTATTTCTTTCCTTCTGCACATTAAAATCTTCTTCTTCCAACATTGGAACAGTTGAACTTCTCAACAGTTCTTCACTCTAAGCCTAACATCCTGCACCGTTACAAGTTTTTAACCTTGGTGGTTGTTGTTGTGCTTTCATTCACTACCAGGCACCTCGTGCGGAATTTGCTAAAGCATCCCTACCCTTCTAAGATTTAAATTCGATGCAAGGAATGTGTAGAGCAGGGGTGAGGGAAGAAGACACCATGAGCATAACTACACGTCACAGCAGAACACCAAAGGGCACACACTGACTGCTTGGCTTTGCAGTTATCTTTCAATTAAAGCCTTACAACAATTTTGGCAGCCAAGTAAGTTACCAGATGGGCAGAAGGAGACCCAGAGAGAGGAGTAATTACCCAGACAGTTAGTAAGAATCTGAAATAAAATCCAGAGGCCTGTATCATCGTCACTTTTTTTAATGTTAGATCACCTTCTATATCTAGCTACCACGCCAACTTTAAGTCAGTATGCAATAATTTATTGGTTGCCTACTTCGTTCTTCATACCCTTTTTCTGAAGGTCAATCTCAAAAGAGGTCTTCCCCTTCAATATAAACTATGATAATTCAGAGACTTGGCCAAATTTTCAGTGCATGTGAATCGATGCAATTGGTTTCTTACGTAAATCTGTAATGCAAGCAACTTTCATCCATTTAAAAATACAGCAGTAGGCTACCCACTAATGTGAGCTGAGCAATGCACAACTATGTTATACGCCAAAGACAGAGATCCATGAGCCAGCAAAGTGGCCTTGTGGCCAAGAAGGCTGGGAGGATCCTGGCCTGCATCAGGAGGAGCGTTGCCAGCAGGACGAGGGAAGGGATCCTGCCCCTCTCCTCAGCTCTGGTGTGACCGCACCTGGAGTATTGGGTGCAGTTCTGGGCTCCCCAGGACAAGAAGGACATGGCGCTTCTAGAGAGGGTTCAGCAGAGAGGCATGAAGATCATTAATGGACTGAAGCATTTGTCATATGAGGAAAGACTAAGCAAGCTGGGCCTGTTTAATCTGGAAATGAGAAGACTGAGAGGGGATCTGATCAACATTACATTCTCCCCTCAGGTATTTGTACAAGAAGATGGGGCCAAGCTCTTCTTGGTGGCGGCCAGCAACACGACAAGGGGTAATGGGTACAACTGTGTCCTGAAACACAGGAAGTTCCAACTCCATGTGAGGAAGAGCTTCTTTACTGTGAGAGTGACAGAGCCCTGGAACAGGCTGCCCAGAGAGGCTGTGGAGTCTCCTTCTCTGGAGACCTTCAAACCTGCCTGGATGTCACCCTGTGCCCCGTGCTCTGGGTGTCCCTGCTGGAGCAGGAGGTTGGACTAGAAGGGCTCTTCAAAGGTCCCTTAAGACCTGAACTATTCTGTGATCCTACAGAGATCAAGTAACCCAATACTGAACAAAGTACTGGAAACTATTCCTGCCCTCCAGATGTCCAATGTAATTCATTAAAATTTTATCAATGATAATCCTAATTCTCTGAATTATCAGAGCTTTACTAGTAGTTAGTATTGATAGATCTCATGCAACAATACTCTTAGTATTAATGAAGTATTATTATAGTATAGTATTACCTTACAAAATACTCCAATGTATTCAGTTTCTATAAAATACATGACTTGCAAAAACACAAAGGGATTGAGCTTTATAAAGTAGTTTCATAAACAAAGATTTTTTAGAAAAAAAAGTCAGCAATAATGACAGCTGATCTGCACATTCAGAAGAGCCTGCATGGGCAGCCATGCCTTTGGGTCAGATGTTTAAGACATTCCAAACAAGCACTCTTCTCAATCACACTTACCAACTTATCATAGTGCTGAAATAGAAAGCTCTTTTAACTGAAATTAGTTTCCTGAGGCATTCATTCACAGGTCAGTGGAAAGAACCAGAAGTCTCCACTGGCGTGTACCAAGTAACCTAGATCTTGCAAACATAATAGGAAGTTCCCTCTTACTTTTTTTTTTCCAAGCAATTCCCCCGAGTTGCTGAACATCACTTCAATAAGCACATGGCTATCCAACTAGCCATACAGTCAGATCACTGCAAGAATGGAAGGGAAGAATAGGAAAGGAGAAAAGGGGAAAGAAATAGAGATGTATGCAAAATTATTTTAAATGATTTTGTGCAGTATCTAACTCTCCCAGTGTCTTCCTCAGTTCAACAACTACATAATAGTCCATCAGATAGAACCATAGAGACAAAAGCTATTTATACATGCACATTTGGGAATCCAAAGTTGTCTTTTTCTTTTTTTTTCTTTTTTTTTTTTTTTTGGGGGGGGGCGCACTTTGGGGACTCCAGTCATAGAACACTTTGAGAAACGAACAGATCTGTGTTTAGCTTTGTTTACAATAATAATTACGATTACAATATCGTAGAGCATTTTTAACTAACTTAAGCCACTAAGAACAAAGCCATTTGAGCAGAATAAACAGAAGTCTTGGCTCATTCCTAAATACAAGAGCTGGAGTCCCTATTCCCTACTGCACTCATATTTGGCATTGACTTTTTAGGGACTTTAGGGGCTCACCATGACCTCCTGAGGAAAAAAACTGGACAGACTGTTTTCCTTGACTCTATCCCAAGAAAGGCTTTTTAAATTTAGAGTCAGAGCAAAAAAAGCAGTATTTTTTTCTATCAACAAACACTACATTTTGTTTGGCTTCAGGAGAGGGAAAAAAAAAAAGTACTTTCCATGCTTGTGTTTGGCAGACTACTACACGTGAATTTGAAAAGAAGAATAAAACAAGAATCCATCTGCATTTTCACAAGCCGCACAAACTGATCGCGTTCAAATAACCCAAAAGCCACAATACCTGCGTGCGTGTCTGTCTGTGTGCGTGCATACGATATACGTACGCACACACAGAAAACGACGGACCCGTAAGGGGCACCTGTAAGTGTTTGTTGCTCTCACAGACAGAACATCTGCAACTACAGCAGCTGAAAGATCCCGCAGAGCATTTAAATAGTCAGTCCTCTGTGACACCTCCTGGTGTTCTCTACACGTCCTACCATACATGTGGATTGAGCTTCCAGCTCCCTTACGCTGATCTCCATGAAGTTCCAATTTATTCCCCTGTCTTGCTTAAGGAGAAAATGGAGGAACAAGGAAAACATGAGTTTCCCCGCGGGGAACAGAAGCAGCCTCCAGCAAAGCCAACACTGCCCAAACCCAGCTCCTTGCGCCACCGGCCCTTCCCCTCCGCTGGGCCCGGCGCTCCCGCTCACCCCGACCCTCTCCTGGCGCAGCGGAGCAGGGAGGGAGGCGCTCGCAGCCCCTGGCACAGGGACCTCCCAAAGGCTCCCCGCGGGGGCAGCTCCGCGCCCCGGCGTGGGCGCGCTGGAGACACCCGCTCCGCTCGCTGATTCTCGCTCGGGAGCCGCCCGCGCTGCGGGATGCAGCGGGAGGCAGCGGGATGCAGCGCCATTGCACCGCGATCCGCCGCGGAGCTCTGGGCAGAGGGCATGAAGGGAGGGGAGCACCCGCCAAAGGGGCTGCCTGATTTCCAAGTCACTCCCCTCCGCCCTGCAGCAGGCAGCGGACAGGAGCACAAAGGAGCCGACCCAAAGGGCACCCGGGGTAGCGCCGCGTTACATAAGGCAGCGCGGAGACCCCCGCGGGCAGCGCAGAGGCGGCGCCGCGCCGCGCACTCACCCGCGCCGTGACCTTGTAGACGGTGTGTCCGCGCGGGTGGCGCCGCGGCTCCGTGACCGTGTAGAAGCGGGCCAGGCCGGCGCCGCGCTCCCGCGGGCTCAGCATCCTGCCAACGCCG
>JAWLRI010000833.1:5165127-5183070 GCA_034781795.1 Crypturellus tataupa
GCGGGGGACGCTGTGTTCCCGCGTCCCCTGGCCCGGCTGCCTGGGATCTGCAGGATCTATCGGTTTGTGTCTTTCGCCGTAAGTAAATCTCTTCAGTAGCCTAGTCAGCCTGAGCTCCCCCAGCTGGCCAGGTGAGGCCAGGACACCCTCGAGCCGCCAGCCCGTATTTATCTGGAAATACAGTCACTTTGCGCAGAGACACCTTTCTAAAGCTAGCTTGGAATAGTGCTGTTACCGTGGGCTTATTCCTATGCAGAGCTTGTTGCTGCCACAGCTGTTTTTTTCTGGGTCAAAGGAACTAATTTCATCATAAAAATCATGTAAGAGGGTTTTAACCTTCATTATTTTCAATTGCAGACTAATTTAAATGTGGCATTCAAAAGGCTGTGCAGCAGAATTACAGGGGAACCAATGGAGGGAAAATTAACGGCTCCTAATTGTGCCATGGCGGGGCGGTGATATTAGCACCGGCAGTTTTTTCCAAGAGAATTTCCCCTCCAAAGGCGCCATCCCAGCACCGCTGCAGAGCCGTCCTTCCCAGCCCTTAGCTCAGTGCGCATAGGTAGAAATGCAGCCCTGCCATGTAGCAGACCCTCACTGCCCTGCAACATTTCTCATGCTGGAGGCGGTTCGGGCATTTACTTATTTGGGGTTTGGGTTGCAATTGCTTCCTGGTGATCCGCGCTCCCCATCTTGCCGGCGAGGTGCAGGGAGCGGTGCCGAGCAGAAGAGGGCTCCAACCGCCCGCGGACACCGGCTGCCGAGTGGGATTTAGAGATCACAGTGTGTTCAGAAGAGCCGCAACAGCCCAAAATGTCTAATCCTAATGAAGTGCCTTGGCGTTGCAAAAGGGAACAGGGAAACACACACCTGGAAAGTTTCCCTGATGTTGCATTTCCCATATGTAACTATTATGCTGCTGCCTGGAAAGGCTACTGTGACCTTGTCTGGCCTCTAAAAAAGAAATAAAACTTGTTAGTTTGGGGCTTTTTCCTGGATCGGAAGTAATGCTGGGACTGGATTTCATTAGTTGAAAGGAAAGGTTAAGCGGTGATAAGGATGTAACCATGGTAATATGTTAATGGCTGGTGCTGCCGGTCTCTCAAGCAGGAACGATAACCTAATGTGTAATCAACGCCACCACAAAAGCCGTGAAAGAGGCACACGGAGTAGCTTCTAAGAAAGGAACGCTGTAAAGGGAACACGTAAGGGCGAGCTTCTTCAGCGCTTCCCCCAAGGGAACCTTTCTGGAAACTCCACCACTCGTATTTCCCACCTAAAATGACCACTGCCAGATGGGCGCCGCGCACGGTCTCCTCGGCCCGATCCCTGCTGACAGCAGCAGCTCTGCCCTCCCGGAGCTGTGTGTATTATCAAGGACCTTCCCTGGCGGCAGAGCGAGGCGCCGGGACTGAATCCCAGGCTGTTTGCGCCTGCCCCGGGTCGGAGCGCGCCGCAGCAGACGCCGCTGGTGCGGGATCGGGAGCTCGGCCTGCACGGCAGCTCCATCTCAAAGCTGACTCAGCAGCGCGGTCCTGCCGCACGCTACCCAGGGCCCTCCAGGAACAGCAATTGGGAAACCTCTGAGCAAACGTTGCCCTTATTTATCCAGCTCCTCCGACACATTGCCCCTCAAGGCTGTACTTGTAAGCGTATGGGCAAGACGCTTGCGTTCAGCAATAGCACAGAGGTCTAGAAACCACAACCCGCGCACTTAGGCGCTTCGTGAAATCTGCAGAGAGGCGCCCAGGCCTCGCTGCCCTCAGCACCGCGGTAGAACAAGGTATCGCAGCACTGATCGTCTCATCAAGCAAACCCGCATCCAAAGCGGCGCCTCAGGCCTCGCTGAAAGTCCGGGAGCCGCGCGTTGGGATCCCCCTCTCCAGGGAACGACGAGGGAGGAGCAGGCAAAACGCTGCCGAAGCGGCCCGAGCTGCGGTGAAGGTCAACGGTTGTGCTCTTACACCAAACCGACCGCAGTTTAAGAGCTTAAAGCTCTCGAGGAAGCTCCCAAGGCAGTAAAATCTGTACTCACAAATTTGAGAGGCATTTTTCATTGGCACCTACACGCTGCGTGGACTTACTGTGTGTGCAACAAGCCCCATCCAGCAACCCCCGAGGGGATTTCTATTGTTCTCCAGGAGCGCAAGATATTCCCACTTAACTTCTGTAGAGCCAATGAGTCAGCCGATGGTGGCTCACCCTCGGCCTAGCAGCACCGTGTTCAGCACAGGCTTTCTAGTGCCTGCAGGCTTGTTCGGGAACCGGTGCTGAGTTAGTCACAGGAAATCAGGTTGCATTCCAAGGAATTAATGGAGAAACACGCAGGCTTAGGCAGGCTGCTGTTATATTTGCGAGGTCTTTCCCCCTTGGCATGAGTTGACCAATTTAATTTGCAGTGTAGTAAGCAACTCTGCACACCTCTGTGGTCCCCAGTCTACCTTATTCACTCGAGCGATCAGCAGATGAACAACCTCAGGATGCCCTCATTCAGGAAAAAAAAAAAAAAAAAAAAAGAGAGAGAAAAGTTTCCTGTTCAACCCCTTGCAGACTGGGAAAACTTCAAAAGTCTTGAATATTTCTATAGGACATTTCACAGCAACTTTCACGATGCTCTAAGATGTGGGGTTAGGGCTGGTGGCAGATATCGCCCTCCTCAGCCCACGCTCAGACCCTCCATTGCGCTGCCCATCAAGGACCAGGCCTCCGCGATCCCTACATGGCTTCTGGGAGCAGGGCAGGCACATGAATATGAAGCTGACATTCAGTTTTGCTCCTGGAAGTCAGCAGAGGAAACAAATTTCAAAATCATTTTCTAAGGCAAAAGTCTTTTTTTTTTTTCCATTAAGGAATATTTAGATTGAAAACTATCAGTCCAGGATTCCATTCCCTCGACGTTTGATCTACTTACTCAGAAAGGCATTTCTTTCCAGCTGCTATGTCCAGTTATATTAACAATACTTAACCGAGTCTCATTGGAGACTCTTTTTCACGTAACACGTGCAGCTTGAAGAGTGCATGTGCATACTAAGAGAGTGAAAAGAGTTAAGAAATCACTACTCCAGTAATAAAACAGACGTCAAAGTCACTATTGCATGGAAAAAGAGGACTTCTAATTACACTTTTCCATTTTAAAATGACCTAGTAGGATGCACATTCGCTGCCTGTTCCATGAAGCTGATAAGCTCTGACCAGTCGACCCACAGTGACAGCAGTTCTGGGCTCATGCGAGGTATCTTGAAGCAGATTTTTTTAACTGATTATTTCATGGTACTTATTTTTCAGTCTATCCAGATAGCTTTTGCAGATAGTTTCCAGCATTTCTACAACTTATAACACAAGCTTGCAGTTTTAACAATACTCCTTAGATACTATTTATATATATATATATTTTTTTTAATAGTCGAGGCATAATAAGCAGAACCAGTTTACGACAAAAAAAAAAAAAAAAAAACAAAAACACACATATTTCATCAAATGACTGCCCCAGGCAGGCAGGCAGGCAACATTTCCAAGGTACTTTCCATAGCCCGAACCAGAACCTAAACTGCTGTTGCTTCCCCTCTGCCTGTGCAGCATCCTCACCTGCCTCCAGTGACATGTAACGAGCCATACACCCAGGTGCGATGCCTTTCGAGAAGACAGGCAATGGCCAGGGCACCTCAGGACAGAACATGGAACCTCAGAAGTTCAATTTTGGCTATAGCTGTTGTTAACGAAGTATTAAAGAGCCTCGCCAACTAGTAGCTATGCCTGTGCTTAGCTTTTTTTATACTGACACATGACTGCTGAAGGACATCCAGAGCTCAGGATATTGCTGTTTGGCTTCTGAAAGATGTTTAACAGATTTTGAGCACAGGCAGATAAGGCTGGCTTGCTGTGCTGGAGGAAACCCATGGGAGCTCTGAGAAACCTTTCCACCAGGGAAGCAGCTGGACTGCTAGGCACCCGTGTATTTAATCCATGCACAGTTTGCTGGAAGGAATAACACTGACAGTTTTTGATACATGGAGTCTTTTTTGTAGAAAAGAAAAGCTTTTTTTTCCCTCCAGGACAGATTTGATGCCTCATAGCCAGGATGACTTCACATCTTCCACCTACCCGAGAAGGTTTCGTGTGTTTTCCTTCAAGAAAACTAGATCACCTGCCAAAGAATGCCCTTCAATGCAGTAGTAATTTGCTGTGTTTGCTCCTTTCCAGCTGTGGGAATGCCTAAATTACAACACTAAATGGGGATATAACAGCTGTACAGAACCACATCCTTCTACTTCTGGCAGTAAAAGAAAGGGCCCGTCTGAAACTCTGTCCTAACAGCTTTGACCGGATGCTAGCGCTGTTCTCCCGCCGGGGAATAAAGGGCTCGCGTTTCCTGCGCTCGGCAGCCTCGTTCTGCAGAGAGCCTCTGATACAAAAATAACTCAGAGCCGACTACAGCCCTGTGCAAAGGGAAAGCAAATACCTCTTTGAAGCGGGTTCCCCGAACTCGCTCCCCGCTCCTATTCCCCTGGGAATGAAGGCTAAACATCCGCGTCCGCACGCGTCCTCCTGTGCTCCCACCGGAGACTACTCTGGTTTTACAAACAGAAGTTGGGCTCCATCTGGAAGTCTTGCAAGGTCTCCCTTGCATTCTACCTTCTTGCAGTTGCTCCAACTCCTCTTCCCAGCCAGCTCTGTAGAGCTGCGTGCTTTACTAAAACAATATTTGCACTTCCCTTAAAGAGCTGGCTTTCTCTGCGCTGCTTGGCTTTGGGGTTACCAGCACTTTCTCTTCTTCATAGGCCTTTGCAAAGCAAAGAAAAAAAGCACAACACGAGGGTGGAAAAGTTCAACCATGGAAGCTAACACTTGAATAGCACACATTGGCAGTATGCTGGTGTATTATACATTTACACCACATTTTAATGCAGTACACATGTGCATGCATGCAAGTTTATTTATGTCACAGTATATAATCCACATATAAAATTCCCTACAATAAATGGCAGCTTTGGAGATAAAAAAGAGGATCATTTTCAGACTGTCAGGTGCATCAGCAGCTATCAGAAATGGTAACTATGGCTTCGGTCAAGGTACATTTTCAACATTAGCTACATATTATGATAAGGGGTGATTCCCCACGCACAAACACAAAGGTACAACATTGCATGGAGAGAATATTCATAACAATTTTAAATTTTCTCTTGAAACATAAAGAACAGGACACTAACAAAAAGGTTACAGCAAAGATCTCTGCTATCTTCATGAACAGAGCAAATACATGAGCAGTAAGTAACATGGGTCTTAGAAATAAGCACATTCTCAAATATTTTGGCTCTGTTCATTCTATTTCTTGCACTAACCTCACTTCTCTTAACAAGTTTCAAATTACCTGGTGGTGGTGGGGAAAACACACGGGGATTCCCTCCATTACCATTTAGCTTGAGGTCTGTGAATCAGTCATTAGTGGCCCATAACACTGAATAAGGTGGCACATACAGGTGCTGGAAAAGACAGCAACTGGAAAGGTCACAAGTTCCCACTCATGCAAGAAATCTCCTAAGTTTAGAGAACGGGAAATTAAAGTAATAAATACTGAAAGAGCTCAACTAATTTCACTTGGCTGTAAATGTACACGTTAGCCCAAGGATTTTTCAAAAAGCAGGTTTCCACGCAGCAGCACTGGCTGGCAGCTCGGGCTACCCCCTGCAGCCATGGGGTCAGAGAGAGCTGAGCGTCCTGAGCCCGAGACACGGACAGGAGGAGGCAGCTAGGAAAGCTCTGGTAGCCTGAACATGTTGTTTACTCTTCTCAATTCTTCCCTTCTCTGGAAATGTGACCATTTAGCAGCAGAAGAGATGCTATAATGGGCAAGCACCAATCTATAAAATAAACACATTGTGAAGAACTTATGTTTCAAATTGAAGAACACTTCCATTTAAAGAAACTCCAGACTGTGTGATCAGGCTAAAGTTTTCAAAATCAGCCACCAGAAACAAGGATGTTCAGACCATGTTAGGAGTTATTTAGATAAAAATGAGCCAATATTTTCCAGGTCCCTCCTCTCAAAACTACCAAAAGCTTCACCCATGTCTGTTTGTGGGGAGGGGTGTGGAAAAAAGTTGGAGGATATTTTAGGCTAAAGTTAGCACTTATGCACCTGATGGGCTTTTGATAGCTTGGGAGCAGCCCTAGTGTTTGCACTAAAGATTACACAGATTTTTTGCATCTGCAAGAGTCCTCTTGAAGCACTCAAAAGGAAACCACACCAATGAGCAAAAGCTGATGCAATGGACTGCAAAGTCCCTCCTGACCTGGCTCCAACTGTGTACTCTCACGGTTGACATTTATTCCAGTCAAAAGTGTTTGCCTCTCCTTGAGCAGTTTTCTTTTCAGCTGTCCCTCGCCTACCACCACTCTCACTGGGGGCTGAGACAGAAGCCAAAGGCTCAGAGTTAGAAACCTCATTTCCAATTCCCAACATATTTTGATTGGCCTTTTTTTTTTTTAATATCAAAACAAAAATTAAAAGCAGAAGCATAAGAAATTCCAACAATCCAACAACACCAGATCTTTTTTGACCACCAGCTGGAACCTTATTTTTGGAGACATGGACAAGAAAACTGCCATAAAATATGTGGTTTGGTTTTTATTTTGTTACTGGACTTTGTATTTATATACTTTATCCTTACTCGGAAATAGCTTTTAGATAAACACATGCTCACAGCTTTCAAGCTCCTGTTGGGGGGGTATTAAATCCAGGATGTAATTAAGGCTTCATTATTAGGAATATTTTCTTTTCAGGGGCCCGGTAGGCTTTCTAGAATGCCAAAATCTTGTTTAGATCTTTTTCAAGTAATTTGGCAAAACATAAAACACAAGGAACCAGCAGGGATAGTTCATTATTGAAAAATGCTCTGACAGCAGAAGGAAGGAGTCAACTTCTCATAAACTCCAAAGAAACTGGAAACTAGTAGCAGGGAGAGGAATTTAAAATGAAAAAATTAATGAGAGGGAAAAAAATAGCAGTCACAGAAGTTGAACATTTGGACATGCAGAGTGCATAATGAATACTATAAAACATTTTCTGCAGGAGATCCAGAAAACGCTTTTCCAAAACTGCAGAGCTAAGACCTTGCTAAAGGCTTGTAATATTGGAAACACACAGCATCCATGGGTCAGGAACACACTAACTGATTTACTGAAGCTACAAATACCACATTATTACCATTTCTCCAGAGGGAAAAGCCACACACGGTCATCGAAGGGCAACACCACCAGTTTTGTTGGAACCGTCGCTTTTATTCTGCTGAGAAACGTCTGCAGGAAGTCAGCTAAGTCACACTTGACATTTCACGAGTGGAGGCCTCAGCACCCATGCATTGCTACCAGTGCTGTACCTGTGTGGACGGAGCATGGCATTTTCAAAGCACTGCTGGGAGAAACCCGCAGGCTGATTTCAGATAAACGGGTATCTGATTTCAGATACAGGGTGAATATTAATGAAGCCTGCACCGCTTGTAGCTGAGGTACATGATATAACAAGCAATTATTACATCAGGTGAAATAAAGCACCACGGTTTTCCTTTCAGTCATCTTTACAGTTTAAACAAACTGTAAAAAGGACTCACTTCTAAGTTACATGATGAGCACAACTATTCACAAGACAGATGACACGATTCATAATGCAGAAAAATAAATGCAAAAATGATAGAGCACATTTGCTGATACTCCACAAATACTTTGAGGAGGTTACACATGCAAAAATGAATTTCTTCAGCAGCACTAATTAAATTAACATCAGGAAAGGATCTTCTTTACAAAGTAAAGGCACCATCTCTTTGTAAACATGTACTCCTCTCACTTAAACTGAGAAAACACTCAAAATATTCTGTAGAGGCAATCTGAGTGGTAGTTTTCCATTGCTTATGAACACTTCACAGTAGAGCTGTCAAAGGTCTTATTCCTTCTTTTTGAAAGGAACTCTTCTTCAGTTTGTCTAGCAGAAAATTCTCTAGAGTTCCCCCAAAATGTTATGATGAATCTATAAGGAAGTGTCCTTTCTTAAATGCCTTCTAGTATCTATCAAGAAGTTTCAAGGCAAAAGAAAAATCAGATGCCAGTATCAAATATTCATGATTGTAGTCATCTCTTATTTTCAGTATTGTGCTATAGACAAAGTTTCCCAGAACGAGCATTTAGTTTACACCAGATATAGTAAAAAAAGAAGTAAAAAACAAACAAACAAAAAACCAGAAGTATTAATACTCTCCAGTTGTGCAGCTACCTACTCTTTGACTTTTCAGATGCACTAGAAAAATCTGAATAATTAAGTAACTGTTGATTTCTTGGAAAAGAAATAAAAATTAGGTGTTTTTGATACAATTGTACTTTAGGTTTCCAGATTTTTCTCTGTGCACCCTGAATGTATGTTCCTCCCACGAGAGGAAAGCATTCACATAGTACTTCACTAGTAAAACTACTTTACTAGTGAACTTGGAAACTGCTAGGATGAACATTCCATGTAAAGGTAAATTGTTCGCCTTTGGCAAAATGAACCAGGCATCTTCACAGTTTCCACTGCACAAATATCACCAATATCTAACAAATACATTTTAATACTTATATACATACAAATCCAGTGATTACACTAATTAGTATTGTTCAGTGTCCAACCAAAATTGTGCGTTTCTAAGTCACCTTCTTTCAGTCTCACAAAGAAGACTGAACTTTTAATGCAGTACAAGTTTCATTTTCTACAGGACTGTCAACTGGTACCTGTAAAATAAACAAATAAACAGGAATTAAGCTGTTATGTAGCAGAAGCTGCTCCTTTCCTCAGTATTCCTAGGCAACTACTGGGTTAAGTAGACCACACTTACATAACATTAGTCAATTAGTTGAGACAAATACTTAAGGTTTTATTGTCCTTTTTTGGTATTACTCCACAAGACATATTTATCACAAATAGATACTGATCATCACATGTTAACTTTGACAAACAAACTTTTGGGTTTTTTAATCCGTTACATTTAAATACAGCAAAATCTTGGTGAACACCCTTATTTCTAGTAGTGCCTAGAAAGTTGCTAAAAACTGGTCTTGGGATCTCAGCCTCCCTCTAAATGTAAGCGTGTGCTCAGAAAAAGAATGGACTAATCCTTTCATGAAACACAGTGTAAAAACTGCAACATGACTTTTGCTCGTTACACCCTGACTCCTCTTAAAGGAATGCCACTTCTTTCTAATGAAAGCGTAGCGTAGCTCCTAACCCAACACAAAAATGCCTCACAACTTACAACGCTAAGTGTAGGCATGCAAGAGCTAAAAAATAAAACCAGAGATCAATATTAACCACTTAAATTGCAGGAAAAAAAATGAGAATGAAAGATGTTTTAGATTTTTTCGTGGGAACTAAGGGGAGAAACAGGTATCTGAGGTTATGGACCCAGGTGGCTGTTGTTCCAGTAGAGCAAGGACAAAGTCACATTACAGGTTCATGTTAACTACTCCTTTGCTGTTAATATTATCATGCCCGTGGAAGCCAAGCTTTCAAGGACAATAATACAATTAAAGGAAAAGATTCAGCACTTACGGCTTTAACGTCCACATTCATAATCCCTGAATTCACATTGTGTCTTCGCAAATCTGATTTTATTAAAGCTGAAACAATCAAGCAAATAGAGAAGGTCATCTTGACTCAGTAATGACATTCCTTTCGAGAAGGAAGTTTTGTACAATAAAAGTACACAGGAGCTACTTTCAGCATATACTCAAAATTTCTGTACTCATTCTTACGCAATCAGCACTGCTTCATTTCTTACCAACAATCTGAACTCTGAATAGCACATGCAAAAAGTGACACTTAAGAACTCTTAAATCATGAGTACCTCCAGCAAAATTTGATGTTTTTGACACTTTCAAGACACTGAAAAAAAATACGGGTGTGTGCAAATTCCTGTCACAGCTTATGATAACATCAGCAAATCCTCATATTTGAGCAACTGCAAACTGTCTGTATACATGCATTTGTTTACATTTACTAGCCTACTCCAAAGATAGACATCTGCCTCAAAGTCAAGACACTATTCAGGAATACATTCAAACAGATGGTAGTTCATATACGAGCAACATCATCCTTGAGCAGGAAGTGTATGCGCAGCACATACTTAAGTAACACACAGACACACACAAAAACCAACATCCTCCACTTATGACTAACTTTTGTCCTCAGCCCAAATAGGAAAGCCAAGCAATTAAACCCTTGATATCAGAGTTTCACAAAAATTCACTAGCTAAAAATCCCCAAATGATTAGATAAGAGATAAGTCATTGCTTGTGTTTCTAATTACCTGTTAAGATAATGCCCACGAACATCCAAGCACAAAGAAAGAGATTTCCTGCACGAGGACTGTAGATTGTTGTGAGCTTTCCTTGAACAAGGGTAAAGATAATTCCAAATATCTGCAAACAAATAAGTCAATCAGTATTGCAAAGAAAGGATTCACCTTTTTTTTTTTTGATTGCAGAGTGTCAGACCACATCCTACAGAAACCAAATAAAAAAAATGAAGACTAGAGCAATAGAGCGAGGACATAGCAGCCAAATCTAAGGAAGCCTCCTCAGATTCTATCAGAGGGGCTGTGCAGAGTACTACTTCACTTGAAGAAATGATATAACCTGTGCTGACGCATTAAGGAGTCCTGATGAAGTGCCTTCAGACTCAGGGTACGTGATTTCCACAGCAAATTCAAACCCGAGAGGGAGATAGCCAGTCATGAAAAACCTGTTGAAGAAGAAAATAAGAGGATGACCAGTGTGGCTTTTACCTATTACCACAGCTAAGAAAATCAAGACATATGGTAGTCTGATCTAGCTGTTTTTCTGGACTAGCTGTCTGCTTTCAAAACCCAACTCAGGATTCAGGTCTTGAATTCAGGATGTTTCAAGCCCTGAATTCAGGATGTTTTTATTTTGCCCTGCCTCATTTTCCTGACCTCATCCAACTATTTCTGCCCTACCTCTTTCTTGAAGGACAAATACTTTTTAATAAAATTTGCCCTGTTTCCCATAACCACCTGCACTGCACTCCACACACACAAAACAATCTTCTCCACAACCACTGTAGTCCACCAATCACTGCCTAATCAAAAACTAATTACTTCCAAACATAAGACATATGCAAGCTCCATCTAAAGATTCACGTCATGTGGGAAAGAGACCACAAGTAGTGGGATGGCTGAACACTGTGATGACAACTAGCAGTTGCCCTGCAAGGGGCTGAAGGGACAGATGGATGTGAGGAAGGACAGGGGCTTCACACAGTTAGGGTAGTTGTTTCTAAACTGAACCTCCCAAGAGAAGCTTCTGATGCTCCCCTGCCCACCCTGTCTAAACAGGGCAGTACTCCCTCAGCATCTTTGGAGTTTTCTAGGTTATACAACTCTCACGACTGTGATACATGTTTTTAATTAATTGACAAGGCACCAAACAGGCCACTTGGGCGATCAAAATATAAATTAGTAACACACACAGAAGCCAGTCTTCCTAAATTTGCTCTGTTAGACTCCAGTCAAATAGCCACTGAAGACAAGAAGGAGATTTAACTTTATTCTAGTGGACTTTGTGAATTGGAATGAAACAAACTGGCCACAACAGGCTTCTGTTGGGGTGGTGGCAATTTTAAACGCAACTCACTTTAGATGCATGTTAAATGTAATTTACTTTAGATTTACGTTGATGTAACAGAAGATGAAATATATTAAACTGCAACTGCACTATAAGATATAGATATATGCAGAAAGTACGGCATCAGAGTATGCAGCAACACAGTTAACGGGGTCATTAGCTTTTCACACTGTCATAGACAGTGTCCGAGAGCAGAACCGCCGTTCCCTTTAACTGCTTACCCAAGAACTCCTCCAGTCACAAACACCACGATAAGGTACCCGAGATCCAGAGTGAACGTAAACACCACCATCCCAATGAAAGAGAGAATGTAAACAATCAAAGTAGTTTGCCTGCAACCCAACAAAAAACATATATATGCTGTTAACGTAAGATGATGGCATGTTGCTGAAGCATGACAAAGTCATACACGCATCACTTTAGAACTGACATTCTGCAATCAGGAAATCTGCTTCATGTAAGTTTGACTCAAACGCATCATTCATGTCCATGTAAGTGCATCCCTTCCCCAACTCCTTATTCCCTTAGTTCTACAGCTGCTTCTCTCAAAACTGAGAGAAATTCTCAGATTCTTAAAGAATAATCACATCAGATACTATTACCTCGAGGCTGTTTTAGTTCTCTCAGTCATCCTGCAGGATAGGCCATTACACAAAAATTGCAAGATGTTGGATGTTTTAATCTGAAATAATGATTCTCATCCAAAAAAAAAGAAAAAAAGGTCACAATTTATTTATAGGCCAAGTCACATGCAGAAACAAGGCCAATCTAGAACATTAATGCCCATCAGGTTTCTGGAGCCTTTGCACATCCGCGTCATGAGGGGAGAGCTCTTCCCAGAACTCATCCTCGTGTTTTGGCAGGCAGCCTGTACACATGCTGCCCACGTCACGGGTGAACTACCCGGAGCTCCTACCCCCAAAACACAGTTCTGCTCCATTGACATCCATCCCCTGAATTAAAGCAAGTGTTGGCCTTATTAAAAGGCCCAGAAAGAGTGTAAAAAAAAATAAAAATAATTAAAAAAGAGAATCTACTGATTGTCTGCTTCACAAAAAAAAGAACCAAAGGAAAAAAAAAAAAAAAAACAGACTGCACTTTCAGCCTTCATGTGGTCCCTGGAGAGGAGGAGACAAGCTGGCCACCTTATGCAGGACATACAAGGCATTTCTTATTAGCATTACACTCCTTGCAGGGCAAGGGTAAGGATGGAACCTCCTTCAACTCTTCACATTCTCCACAGCATCCTCTCTCTTTTGGCCAAGAACCAACTTGAAAATTTCAAGCTCTGGCTGTAGCCTCTGTGAAGGCTACTGAAAGATCAGGGACTTGCTGTCTTTTATCCTTGGTTCACGTCTTCCCTTGCATTCCAGTTTCTAACATGGTTGCACCGTTTTCCTACCCTTAACCCCACACATGCCTACCCACACTTACTTGTATGTTTTAGTGTAATCCAGCCACAAACCACAAATAATCGAACCCACCATTCCTGCCACCACCAGTGTCAAGCCAATTCTCCCAGCGTTCACTTCTTCTCCCTTTCAACAAATATTTATACGGTGCTCATTAATAACTTGCTTCCACTCAAGAGTCAAGTTCAGACCTCTCGGCCGTCACAAGCACAAACAAACATTCCTATGACTCCATAGCTGAATAACACGAGATGCAATAAACCATAGAGGGGTACAAAGGAAACCAAATGTCTGAGCACGCACAGCGCCTACGTAATAAGAAAACTGCAAAAGTACAGTTAAAAACAAACACACACATAAAAAATACAGTAAGAAGATTTGAGAAACTTACCTCATAATGTGTTATTATCATCTGGTTTAATAAAGTGGAGACAGAATAAAATGCCCCGGTCATAATACCTACAAAACCAAAAGAGGATGATTCACCCCTTATCGTTCAACAGGTGTCAGGTAGAACTTACAACTGTATTATAAATATTTTCTACTAGATAATTCTGAAAAACAAACACACAAGCCAACAAAAACAAAACAAAAAAAAAATCACCACTTGCTTGGATAGTCTTAGATTTTTCCGGTAACAGTCTCATCCCTATGATCTGTCAATGGCCACCATCAAAGGCACTACTGGCTGCTAAGGAGAATTAGATTATATCCCTTAAGCTATCACACTCACTACTTCTGTAATTGAGAACTTGATGCAAATCACTCATACTTCAATTACTTTTACCAGTAAGGCAAAGCAAAACAGCTCATGAATCTTTTGTTTCCTTTTTTTTCCCTTTGAGTAGAGGGTACAAAGGCCCTTTCTCTTTTTATCTCCCTATATTTTTTTCTGACATAAAATGTCTTCAGATTAACTTCACCGTATAGCCCCCTTCCCAAATCTGAGGAAGACTGGTGTGTCTTTCTCAGTCACAGAGACCAACAGTCACTAAAAGAAAGAAAAAAAAAAAAAAAAAAAAAAAAAAAAAAAACCTTTAATTACCTATTTGGACTGTATTGTCAGACTTCACAACTTACCA
This sequence comes from Crypturellus tataupa, assembly GCA_034781795.1. Taxonomy (NCBI): domain Eukaryota; kingdom Metazoa; phylum Chordata; class Aves; order Tinamiformes; family Tinamidae; genus Crypturellus; species Crypturellus tataupa. Next base: position 5,179,286 of record JAWLRI010000833.1, read on the forward strand.
TAACTGATCAGCAAAAGGACAAATGGAATATTTTTGAATAAGTTAATAATCGACTGCTTGTAGGAGTAATCCTCAGGAGGCTGAGTTCGAAGCACTGCTTGAGAATGACTAGGAGGGTATTTGGGCTTTTCTTCAAACACTAGGGAAAAACAAAACAGAGAGATTTTGGTCTTCCTTTATCAGACTAATACTTTTCAAAATGTGAAGTGTTTTATTTTGAGTGATTTCTGAGGACGCATTTGTGGTCTTTTTAAACATTTTTATAAAATAACCTTGATTTTCTCAGGGGAGAATCAAGCTATAGCCACTAGGGATGTGCTAAGTATTTGTTTCTGACTGCTACGCTCAGAGGTACACCTCACCAGCAAAGCATTTGGACTTGCACCTGCATTATGAGAACAGCAGAAGAAACTTACATTCTAACATAATGTCCTTCTGCTGGGTAGCAAGAAACTAAGTGAACCTGAGAGAGGCCGTTCCACATGACAAAGATGAGAAATTGCTTGTCTCTTATCCCTGACACAAGAAGTGAAAAGGTAGCCTCAGTTACAGGCAAGAGAAAAATATATTAACTACCAAAGGCTTCAATCTCTTGTTTTCTACTGTGTTCTTGTATTTTTTAAGATGAAGGTTATGATCCCTCCTGGTAAAATCTCCTTGCATCCTTCTTAGATGTGAAAGTTCTCTGCTAATGTATTCATGAAAGTAGTTTCTCCCAAAATTTCCTCAGAAGATAAGCAGGACCCTACCCCATTAATCACATCACCTAGTCCTTGTTTTTAATATTTCATTTTCTTAACAAAGGGCAAAATTAGAGTGATTCATTTCTTTAGCTTAACTAAAGAAATTCATCTACCTTATATAATTGAGCATGTTTTGAAGTAAAACTGTGACAGAATTCTGCAAGAAAAGAAGACATTAATGACTTGGAATTTCCTACATACTGCCAAGTTTTCTCAAGCATATTCAGAGTCACAACTAGACTGCTCTTCTCACGTTGGCAGAAATTTAGATCACCCAGTACATTTGGCTAACAGGTTCACTACTAAAGCTCCATACCACCTCAGTGTGCTACAGAACGAATCTGAAGATATCAGACAAGTAACTTCCAAGTTAATTGTCACTGCCTAAAGTAAGATGGTCTAAGCACTCTCTGTGGTCCCTGTACTCATGATATTATGAGAGTGGATCACTTACCAACTCCTGTTAAGAGGAATAGGAGCGTGGATACTATTGCTGTTCCATAGAACATAATGCTTATATTATGTGCCATTAGATCGAGATCATTAGGTGTATTTGGAACCAAAACAGGTGGCAATAGAAAGCCAATTGCAGTGCCAAGCTGTAAAGCAAGAAAAGAAACCAATATTATTTTCCTAAGAACATAAATCAAAGTCAAGAGCCTTGCCAGGTAAAATTCAGAATCTATACCATAATCACTATTAATAGAAATTATGAAAGCAAAGTGCTCCTTCAGCATACTAGTTATGAGCCATTTGCTCTCACCGATACTTCACAATCGGGTTTTCAATGGCCCTAGTTTTTATCTTTTCATGTTTAGATTAAGCTGCAATGATATCTTTAGCAAACAGCATATTCAACTAAGCATTAAGGAAGTTCTTTTTGCAAAGAGTATTTTCACAAGAGAATATTATGCGTGGACAGTAATTTATATCAGTAATCCTGCGCGCAAAGCACCAAAAATTGAGACAGAAGACTAATTACCCCTGTAAAAACTCCTCTCTTTCTTCATCAAAATCCTACTTTTGACATTGTAATCCTGCCATTATTGCAGGACCAACGTACAAGAGGGGGAAAAATGCATCATCATTAAATAAATAAATAAAAAGAAACCTCCCCAAAGAAAAGAAGCCAAAGAAACCTCCCCAAAGTATTGGGTTTGTATTGCAATGTAGCAAGAAATTTAGTACTGAAAAAGACAAAAAAACAAGGAAGGATCAAAAACTCCACTAAGTCTGATGTGCTTATTTGAGATGCTAAATATTTTTTTAAATTAGGAACTCATGACATCCCTTGGCATGTACACAAGTGCATTCTGAGTTGTTTGCATTTTATCTGCAAATTATCAGGACTTGAAGAAATAACAGGCAATTTGATTTTTGATAACTATTCTGACCCTCCAGTCAGTAATGCAGGGACCTGTTTGCTATAGCTTCAAAGGTCTGCAAAGTATCAGGTGCATAGTATAAAGACTCAACAGCCCCACACAACGTAACCATCCAGCTCTGCTATAGAGCTCATCTCGTGCGACTAGACGAGCACAAGACATAATTGAGGTTGGTATTGTAATGTATATGCAGACGGTAGCTGCACTGTTATACAGACAACATTAATTTTGGCAGGTTTTTAAACTCTCAAGTGCCTCACTTGTCATCCTTCTCTTTCAAATCTAGGTTTTGGAGAGCCTTTTTTTTTTTTTTTTTTTTTTTTTTTTTTTTTTTTTTTTTTTTTTTTTTTTTTTTTTTTTTTTTTTTAAAGAAAGCAAAACCAAAAATCAGAAATTTTCTATTGCTTGGCACGGTATAATCTCCGTGGGTTATAAGCTACATAAGGATCTTAAGACCCACAGCACAAGCTCTACAGCTGGAGCTTGTGGAGTACTGGCCAGCTGCAGAACAAGACACAATGGTCTGTACAGAACTGCCCGAGGGAGGTGAAAGCCACCTTCTCTGTGCATTTCCCAGATATTTACCAGGCAGCAGATGACCACAGACCACTTGGATGCCCTACGCGCAGTCCTAGCCTCTGCAGGGACATGTGCTCCAGCCAGTACCTAAGTTCCTGCATTCACATCCCTGCTACCGGCTTTCTTGTCCCTCTTTCCCTTGCCTTCCACCCACTCCACTTCTGAGCTCTTCCTCTCGCCCTCCACCACTGCATCCCCAGAGCAGAGCGGAGCCGCTGCCCGGCATGGGGAAGCACAGGAGGGCCGGCAATTTAGCCGCCAAGGAAGCCCTCAGCCTGACTCCTAGAAGCAGATGCTAGATCTCTGCTGAACAGCTAAATAATAATAATAATAACAACAATAAAAGAGTGAACAGTAGGTTTGTCCACCTAACCTTTTTTCTTCTTCTTCTTTTGAAATAAAAAGGTTTAAAAACCGTACACTGACACATAACAAAACAACAACAAGACCTACTACCAATATGTACCATTTCATCCTTAGCAAACCAAGGAGAAAGATAACAAGGGAGAGCCGAGGGAGGCCAAACCACAGCTCTGTAGAGTTAACCAAGGGGCACCTACGGCTGCAGCCTGCTCCAGCCGGCCCCGTAGGTCTCGACTGCTTCGCTGTCCCAGGAAAGCGGGACCAAGTTTGTGAGATGGGAGGGCGGGGAATAAATATTATATATAATTATAATTTAAAAAGACACATCATCTTATCTGCCGGACTGATACAGGTCTGGCTGGCACGGGGGCTGCGCAGAAATCCGTGCCTGGGTTGCTTATCAGCTCCCTGTGCGACTTATCAAATCCTTACGGAAAAGGTCGTGAGTCAGCGAGTGCCGACTGGCTCTGGTCCCGCTCAGTGCTTTATGGGCGCATTTTAAAATGGGGGGAAAAGCGAGAAGGAAGAGGTAGGCGGACAGTGCAAGTTCATCAGTGCGTCCTGCAGCGCGAGGCGAGACACCGCCCGCGCAGCCGCCCATCACTGCTGCCTCTGGCTCCACCAGTGCTTCCCCTCCTCATCCCTCTCGCTAGCGAGGCGACGGATAAACAACCGCCACAACCACCGCAGGCGGCAGCGGGCTCTCGGCGGCCGC
>JAWLRI010000833.1:5183753-5206309 GCA_034781795.1 Crypturellus tataupa
GGCTCTGCCTCCGCTCGCCGCCCACCAAGGTCACCCGGCGCCGCCGCTCCGCCCCGCCGACCGCCCCTGGGCCGGGCCGGGCCGCGAGCACAGCCCCCCGTCCGGGCCCGTGCGGTGTTGCGGCCGGCGGGCTCCGTGGCTGCCCGGTTTGGGCTACTGGCGATTTCTTTCTTTCCTTCTTTGTTTCAGCTGCTGCTGCCTCGTATGCACAAAAGGCGTTGGGTGCATCCAGCATGGGAAGAAGCGCTTTTTTTATTTTTTCTCTCAGTAGTGGTCCTTATGGTCCTTACAGGGGCTTGATGCTGAGAAGCAGCATCTTGTAACGGGCTAATTTTAATCTGCTGGCACAAATTTTTATGTGTTTTAAACACAATTCTTCGGTCCCTGTTTAAGCTGGAGCCCTCGGGGCTCTCGATGCAGATGGCCGAGGAGCGCAGCGAGAGGGAGGCGCTGCCCGTAATCCCCAGGACGTCTCAGAGGGAGCAGCGGCATAAGCTCATTCCCGTAATCCCATTCCTGTAATCACTTCCCCGGCCCGTGTGCCGGATGCAGGCGAGGCCGAGCAGCCGCAGGCCCGCGCTCGGTGACCTCCTGTGCCCAGCGCGTCTGTCCCCCCTGTCCCGCGGGGTGTAGAGGGCAGAGGAGCCAGCACAGCAAGGGAGCGCGGCCGGGACCCCGCGTTGTGGCCAGGACCCCGCGTTGTGGCCAGGACCCCGCGTTGAAACCAGGACCCTGCGTTGAAACCGGAGCTCCCAGCGCCCCGTGTTGCCACGGGGGCTCGGCGTTGCTAGGACCCCACCGCTGTCGGCCGGGAACCTTGGCCAAACATTCCTGCTTCCCGCTCGTCCTCTGCAGTTCGGTGCGGCTCGGGTGTGCGGTGCTCGGCTGTGCGGTGTTCTCGTGCGGTGATACGCTACCTCGGTACGAAAACTGTCCCTAAACCCTGCTTGATACCTGTGGGTACGGGGCGGTGCGCTGCAGGCCCCCTCCAGGACTGTAATTCCACAGTCGTCAGCTCAACACTGTAGTGAAAAGATGGATTGTTCTCCAAAGAGCCTTAGAAAAAAAAGATCTTTAAGCAATATTTAAGTTTGTTAACAATGTTAGAAGTATTTGGCTGTGGGAAAGCTGTTGGTGTACATTCAGCAAATAAAATACCGCCGATTTTTCATGGATCTGGTAGAGCCTTGCCAGATTTGAGTGTGTGCAGTAGAGTATGCCTAGCTACCCGAGTCTTTAAATTTCCTCATAGATTATGAGCTGGTATTTTTTCACAAGATCAGGTGATCTCGGCTGCAGTTCCTGTATTTTTTTACAATGTGATGATTACACAAACACACACTTCAAAATACTGTTTTGGCTACGTTTGCTTTCCCTAAATACCTAGCCGAGCATCAGTGGAGATGGGTGATGGATTTTTAGAGGTTGCTTGAGGTTAATCCTGAATTCAGAGATCACAGATATGTGTCAGAAAACTTAAAAAAACACACAAAACCAGAGTTACCTATATCAGATTTAGGTCCTTCTTGCCTTTTTCATTAATTCTGAGGAAAAAAGTCTGATTCATTTCTGCTTTTTCCCTTTGAAGGTAGGTGCAGGGTAAACTTCTCTAAATTCTTCTGCCTAGCTTCAAGTTCAATGCTACTTGCTAGAACAACTTCACCTTTTTAAGAAACAGGATGTCAGTGTGGGGACAAGTCTAGCAGAAACTGAAAGAAACATTAGCAAAGCCACAGAGCACAGCTTTCACTTCAGGAAAACATGTTGGTGTTACGCACTGGCAGAATTATGCTTAAAACACACCTGAGAGCAAGCTGGATAGCATCAGTTGTGGTCACTGAAATCCAGCGCTCCGTACTGTTGAACTGGCACGGTTCTGGCCTCGGCATATTTCAGGATTAGCACATGCCAGGGAGCTGTGTGTCCCCGGTAGCTCGGTCACAGCCAGCCTTTTGGGAGGACGGGAGAATTTAACACCACGGCCCTGCCAGGCTCTCTGCTGGCCTGGGGAAAGGGCCAGGACCCTTTGGTGCAGTAGTACAGATGTAGCTTTGGAGTCCAAAGCAATTCCTGTCGTTTTGAAAGGAGGTGTATCCATTGATGCTAATCTGATTGCATTTAACAAAACGTTTCTATTGAATTTGTATTTATTATCTTTTATTTATTCTGTACAGACTTAGAGTGTATGAATGCAGAATGCAGATTAGAACTAAGGGCATGTTTTGTGGTTGTAGACGTGTCTGAGGTTTCGCCTCTGCAGCAGCCAGACGTCTCCATTACCCTCCGTCAGTCCTGCTTCCCGTTTCGTTGCCTTCTGCCCAGTGCTCCTGCCTGGAGGGCACTTTCCTCCAAACGATGTCTAAAGCAGCAAAAAAGCACCTGGCTGCCCTGCACATGGCGAGGGAGCCTGCACGTTCGGTAGAAGGGCAGAATGACTCCATTTGGCTCAGAGCTGAGAGGAGACATTTCCCTCAAAGCAATCGGACTTCCTTAGAGATCAGCAGGGAAAAAGAGCCCGAGCCAGACAGTGGAAGGAGTTCCTGGATAGAAGTTACCTGTCTTTACCATAAGGAAAAGAGACATTTTCCAGAAAGAAGTAAGTTTATTCACAACAGATCAGCATGAGGTCAAATTCTGCTCTGCCAACATCCATACTGAGATCAGTAAAGTGAAGCCAGGTTGAACTTGATTACATTAGGACAGTAAAATTTCATATTCAGAGATACTTATTTCCATAAGTAACTTCCTAAACAAGAAAGGAAAAGGCCAAACAAATTGACAGCATCAAGACAAAGCCCTAGTACTTGTCCTCTGACTTTTCACACAGCTGTATTTAACAGCCATTATTTTTGAGGTACGTCCATTTGTATGAGAAGCAGGACCAAAGACATGGTTGCACAGCAAGAGAAAGTCGTCCTGTAAGACACCTCCAATGCAGGAGTTCACTAAAAGTGCACGTCATGATTTCTACATTTCATGGGCAATTTATTAACCTAAAAATAACTCCACTGATGTCAAGGTCTACAGCATAAAAACTTAAAGCTGCTGCTAGCCTTTTATTATCTACCCTCTAAGCCTGAATTTAGGCTTGCCCCAAAGATTCATATTAGAGACAGAGAAAGAAATTGCTTCTGCAGATGCAGCCGTTAACAAAATCTCTATTTTCCTGAAAGCAGTGAAAAGGGTAAGATATGTCTCATTTATCAGGCGGTCACCTGAAAACAACTGTTATTAATCGACTCCCCAGTAATTATTTTTTTGGGCCCAAAACTTACCAGGCAAAAATTTTCCTTGAAATTTTCAGGCTATGGAAAATTTTAAAGTAATTAGAAACACAATATCCTTTTTCAAGGTGTTATTGTTGCTGCTGTAGCATAGATTCTATTGAAAGAACAACATATTTCTGTAACTATTTTTAAATTTTATCTTGCAGATAATGCGATCTTTGGATGAAACATCACTCCAAAACTGCCTTTCTGTTTGAGACACTTCACAAAATAAAGAGAATCCATCCATTAGAGGTGTATTTTGCTACTTAACACTGCTAGCCAGATTGTTTCAGTGATCTCAGTTCTTAGTTACATCTTTCTTCCAACTCTTAAAACTCTATCATCTAAGCCACCACCCACAAAAAAAAAAAAAAAACAAAGGTCAATCTATCTTTGTAAAATTTGAGCCCAAGTATAGGAATCTGAAATGAGCAAAGGACTTGATTCATAGGGATTGTGATTGTAGAAAGTTGCCAAAATACCCACGCTTCCTCCAAAATAAAATCAGAATTTTTGTATTGTAATCATCAGGCACACAGTTGTAATTTCCTTTTTTTTTTCTGTGAGTTTCAGGTCATGTTTTTCAGTCTTTACAGCCAAAATTTAAATCTTGCATTAACTCTCTGTTCTGTTATGCTTTAAAATACAAAAGTGTCTCATAGAGCACAGGAAAACCTAAATGGCAGGAATGCCATGGGTGCTTGTCTTGTTACAAGGGAAGTGACTTCCGAATGAGAGCTAGAAAATAATGATTTTAGCAGTGTATTAAATCTCAACAAACTGGGCTTGAAAGAGTATGTAGGAGTCAGATGTTTACTTTTCTGGATTGAAAAGCTTTTAGAAAACACAAGGAAAATGTAAACATCCTCTTCCTCCTACGGGGCCCTCATCATAGCAAGATTTGCCCACTCTCACCTCAAGGCAAGGCCATTCTTCCCCTCAGAATCAACACTTGTGATACAAGTTGCTCACTGAAATTTGTTTCTGGCTCCAGGTACTTGCCTGGTCATCTCAATTTGGGAACTTAACTGCTCCCAGTAAAGCAGTTTTTAATGACCTGTTTTCAATTTATTGACAGAAATATATAAGAATACTCTGACTCTAATGTCACAGTTCTGAATTTTAAAATATGGTTGGAATGTGTGTGCTAAGTTAGCAGGCTGCTGTATTGTAAATAAATTAGCATTTTTAGATAACTCCATGCATCTAAAAGATGGAGAAGTATACATCTGGTTCCTCTGTTTTGCTGCCATCTGGTTTTGGTTTTACAGTCGGCTGTCAATTTGATATTCCTAATGGAATTCTACCCTCAACTTTCTTACCAAAGCTAAGGGGAAGAAAATTATGCACACAAAATAATTTAGTTGTACAATAAGATAAACACATGTACAAATACAGCAAGTAAAATTTATTGGGTTCTTATTTACTGGGATGAATAGGTTATTTATATATTAGAAAAACTGTAATATCCATCTGAATCTTTTATATACAGTAAAAAAGTGCATATGTCTGATAAAAAACAGGCCAAAGTATTATCTTTGAGGAACATTCTCTCTCTTTTTTTTTTTTTTTAAACAAGTATTCATTCTTTCAAATGCTGTTTAATTTTGGGGAAAAGCTTCAAGGCATTTTTTGTTGTTGCTTCACGAACTCTTTCCACTGGTACTCCTTTCACATCTGCAATGTACTGGCAGACAATTCCGATGTTTTCAGGTTCATTTCTTTCCTAAAAAAAAGCAACAACAGTGTTTTGGGAGAGATACCAAATGTGATTGACCAGACTTATCAAAAGGCTATGGAACAGAAGCGATTTAAAAAGTCACACTACATTTGTTAAGAAAAAAATAAAAAAAAAAGCCAAATTGCAGTAGATATTATGGTGTCAGGTATCTTGGTAAGATCCGCCGTACCAAATGCAGGCAGCTGCACCTGAGCTGTGCCTCTCAATCCTTTCTACTGCCAAGGGAAAGAAATGGGAGCTGTTAGGATGCCCGTTTGTCTCTTCCTCCATAGTACAACAGGGAGATAACTGCAGTCCTTTCACTAATATGGGCCATTTATCATCACAAGGTGTAAGAATTCAATAAATGGAAACACTCCCTTAAAGTCATCTCTATGAGAGACCCTAACTCAAATGTAGACTTTGGTAGATGAGGGGCATCTGCCAACAGCTCCCACTCTCTGCTGCCTCTACAAAGGAACCTAAGCAGTGCTGAAGGGGAAAACAGTGAGACCACCATTCAAAGCGATAGAAATAGCATTTCTTTTTCACTTTTAGGAGGTCTTGGATGACTTAAGAGTTACAACAATGCAAGGATGTATACTCAGGAAAAACACCGTAGCATGAGTTAACTTTTCCAACTCTCTTTGACTAGTCAATACATTGTGACCAACCTGCCCATTCCATGCACATGCATCCTTTGAGAATTAGATGGAAGGGACATGACTTTGGATCCATCAAGAGCTTAGTACGGAAATGTGATTCTATTTTTAAGGACACATTGCTGACCCAAGCTTGAGAAATGCTGCTGCTCTTGCTATTAAGGAAAAAACAAATATTTAGTAACAGCTGGAAGTTCCCAGTTTCTCTCTGAAGAGGGGTTATCAGCAGGAAGACAGCCATGTTCTTTAAAGGTCTAACTCTACTTGATAGGGAAGATGCTGGCTGACCTTGACCTAACTAAAAATCAGCAATAAATTTTTATTTAGAGTGAATAACAATAAAAGATGCCTGCCCAAGACCCTGGCTGTGTTAAGACATTATGGATAATGCAGTAACATTCCAGCAGCATTAATCATTTTAACAGTACCTCAGCCAGCCAGGCACCAAGAGGGACTCTTTCCTGCTCCTTGGCTGGGAAAGCACTCCAAGCATTCCCCCAGGTATTCTCCCAAGGCCCTTTCAAACAGTTGTCTTTTGCAGCACGGGATTTAAGTCCTGGCAGGATTTAAATTGTTTGAGATTAGCTGGAAGCCAAAGAGTTCTCAATGAAAATTCCCTCTCTTTTATTGTCAGAAGAAGGTAAATCTAGTTAACTGCCCATGCCATTAACTGCCCTAGCCATCAACCAACAGGCAACTCTTCAGGTGGGACAATCCTCTGTGCCTCTTGTGAGCTACCTAGGGCTCTTTTTTTTGTTGTTGTTGTTTTTTGTCATGAGAACAGGCCAGTTAAAAAAAAACGTGCATATGTGAATGTTACACAGTGCTATGGCTCCTAAGAGCGAATGAACTTTAGGGAGGATACCGTAGAGAGACTGTACCTCTTTGTTTGGACCAAGAGAAGGAGAATCGGTCTCCAAGCAAATGTTCTCCAGTGGAATCTGTTTAATTAACTTCGCTCGCTTGTGTGGGCAGGAAAATAAAACGAGAGAGAATAGCACATGAGGAGCGCAGTCTCACTGCGGCAATCGATACAGCAACCTGCACTGTATTAAACTTGCATGTAGAATAAGTAACAGATCAGCCATGTGGCATTCAGACTGTTTAAGCCTTTGGAAATAATCCTAGGTTTCCAATGAACTGCAAGCGCAGGCTGAACAGAGCATTTGTATACATTAAGACCTCAGGCACTACAAACAGCTTATACCTTTTATAAACCCAAGGAATGGAGAGGAAATAACAGGTCCTGAGAATAACTCTGTTTTGGGTGCTTCTGTCCATAGACTATACAATAAACTTCGGATCCTCGGAGGAGCACAGGACAAAAGCTATGTGGGAACTCCAAAAATGGACTAAAAAAGCCAGTGAAAACATTCTGGTTGTTTTAACATTCTGATGAAAGTGCTGCAGAGAGGCATGACAGGATGTTAGCTCAGGCACACACAGATTCAAGTTGCTATATGAGGTCTCTCTCATGCTTTTTCCCAAATTCCCCGTATCTCTCTTTCCAACAGGGAAAAGGGAAAACCAGTGTAGCGGGGCATTGGCATGTTTCATTTGCCTCCTGCAGTGGGAGAAGAAGGCAAAAAGCCAGGGCTGGGGCAACCCAGTCCTAACCCAGGGAAGCTGAAAGGGCTTCCAGGAGCTCTGCAAGGACTAACCTGGTCATGCCTTGTGACAGCCGGAGGAAAGGAAAAGTAATAGCCAACTCGTACCCCTTCCAGGGCAACGGATGGTCTTCCAGCAAAATTATGAAGCAGTGCGTCTTGAACACCTACAACACACGAGTAAAACCTAGGCAGGGAGCTCGTGACACTGGGGCTGCAGTGCTGAGCACCCCAGAAGTTGTGTATCTGGTTTTCCTGTCACAGGACACTCCGAGGTTACGGGTCAGGAGCACCATCACTAAAAACACAAAGCTTGGGCTCCTTCACCCTGCCCTCCCTACAGGGAGATGGCTTGCTGAGTCCGCCCAAAGCACCCCCAGCCCTCTGGTAGGCATCCTGCAGCTCCACAGACAGGCTTCTCACCACGCAAGAGCGGACCGGTCATCAGCACATCCCCCAGTTAGTGCTTGCCTGGCCCTTGCTGAGACTTGTAATTATGGGGAAAATCTTTGCTGCAACAGCCCGATTTTCTGCTTTCCAGAGCTAAACTCCCCTTCTTTTATCGTGCTGCCTCCTGCTGTGCTTGTGCTATGGGCATAGATCTGGTTGCTTACTCTAAATTAGTGGCATCCTTCTTCCTTTCCAATAAGGTAAGTCACATTTGTAATATACAGATCTGCTTAAAATAGACCACAGGGAGGAAAAAAAAAAAAAAAAACCCGAAATCATACTCAGACTCAAAAGAAAATGCATTATATAACATAGGCACAGCAGCTGTTTTGCTCTACTACACTACCTTCCACCTACACTACCTTCCACCACAGCCCCCAAAGTCGCTATGTTCTTCCTGGTCTCTCCACCTGGCATGAGCATTCATACTTTGCTTTGCTTACATTAATAGGTCAGTGCTGAGCAGCTTCCCCGTACTTTCCACCTTGCACCTCAGACTTTGCTGAAACTTGATGCATGCATTGAAGGCAGAGATGCCTTATCAGCACATCATGTAAAGAGAGGGGATGGGCACACGTCTTGTACGTGTGTGGAATGATCCCAGAGACCAGCTACAAAAAGGATGGCATATAAACCTATATTCATCTTTAAAAAATATATGTAAAAATAAGTAAATCAGAGGAGCAACCCTACCTTCCTCCTTCAGGAAAGCAATGGTTTGTCTGCCGGCCGAGCGAGAGTGCACGTTCCTGCACAACAGAAATGCGTGCGTTAGAAAGTAGAGTGACACTGAGCCCGCTCCTCACTTTTGCGTGACACACCGGTGCGTTTTCTTTTAGAAGGTGCTGTGTTACTTTTAGCACTGAAGAGCCCCATGGGCAGAGGGGAGCAGAGTCACCCTTTGCATTCGAGCAGGGCCAGGGGATAAAAGCACCGGCCACCCAGGCAGTTGGCAGAACTCACGCGTGGGGCAGAACAAGGTCTTGTGCCCTCTTGTGCAGTTACCACACGTGGTGCCATTTTATCTGCACCCTGTTTTATTGAAAGCACAGTTTTTTAGGCTGACCTCATTTTGAAGGGTTACTTGCTGCACTTAACCCATAGTTAATGTCACCAGACACTTCCTAAACCAGCGCTCCCCCTCCACAGACCCAGCTGCCCACGTGCTGTGTTTTTGCAGGCAGAAGCCGCCCGTAAAGGGAGTTTCAAGTGCTGCTTTCCCTGCCTTGCTCACGATGCTGTTTGATGCCCAGCTGCAACGGGGCTGCCCGGGCTGGCCTTGATCAGGACAGCGATTAAAAGTGGCAAGCTGGGATAAGCCTCACTCAGCCCCACCTGCATAGCTGTTAGGCCAGGTCCAAAGGGTAGAAGTGTAAGAGCTGTCAGCAAATTATCCAGACACCCTTGCCTGGAACTGCCTCTCCTGGTGACACAGGCTGGCACCACAGCCAGATTACACAGCACAGTGCTCCAGATCACCTGATCTTTAATATCCTCCAAACATTTATTTTTCAGTGATCACTGCTGGCCGTGCGTTATTTCCTTTTTTTTCTCACTTGCACCCATCTGACGTTTAGGTGAATCTTTTGTGAGGCTTTGATTATATTTATCTTTTTTTATTCTGTTGTTCAGTGCCCCAGGCACCTAGATAGATATAGTCCTGAGCCTTCCCCATGTGTGCACACTATATGCAGCACGCACATAATAACACAGTTTGTGCGTGAAAACATAGAAAATTAGATCCTGCCTCACTGCTACGGAAACCTTTCCTTGCTACCTGGGGCATGAAGCGACGGCTTGAGAGGAATAACCACATGGCTCTGTGCTGCGTGGTGCCATGCCGGGAGCACAGCCCAGCTCTTGCAGAGAGGTTGATGTGGGAACAAAGAGAAAAAGGTGAAGAACTGAGATATGAGGGCTCCTGTGGGGGAAAGGTGGGAAGTGTCCCGCAGGCTTGACAGCAGCACAGCTGGAGAGAAAGGTTTCTCCAGGCAGGTTCTGGCAAGGATGCAGAGGATGCCTGCAGGGATGCAGGGCAGGAAACAGGTGTCTGGCCGAGTTAAGGCCTGATGCACGAGGGAGACGCTGCTTGAAAGGTTTCTGACTCACACGGGCAAGGCCAGTTGTTTTGCCAGGGCCAGCTGCAGCGCCAGGACTCTCTGCTGCTCCTCGCGTTGCAGCGCTGTGGGCGCGAGCCATGGCGTGAAGTCCAGCCCAACCTGCACAAAGAACCATTTAAGAGAGCATGAAACATGATGGACTTCAAATGGGGGCAACCTAACGTTTTCCTTGGTTTAATGTTCTTATGAGAGAGTGGCAGAAGCTCTTGTCAATGAAGCAACAGAGCAGAAGACAGCACCTTTGGAAAGCTGACATAGCTGGAAATACCGTAACTTAGGAATAATGAAAAGTCAAACAACATACAAAAATGTTCCTCCTGATAAAGATCTAGAGCAGCCTCTCTAGCTCCCTTGCAATGTTTTCATTGCAAGGATTGAATATCTCAAAGATCTCCAAGCAGTGCTCCCCCCTTGAGGGATTTTGCAATTTTCATTTTACTCTTGGAACATTGTTTTGCCAGGAAAATAAAGATTTTGTTTTGTTTTTATCTCCACTCATTTCATATCTATTTGTGAGGAGCAACGCAAGCAGTAGCAACCAGAGAGGACACTAAGGACGCAGCGCATTACATGCACCTTCACACAGTTTGCACGTAGGCAAACCCAGCAAGCTCTGCTTGCACTGAAATCAAAGCACGTTACCTCTCCGACGGCCACCAGCTTATCTTTGTATTTCTCGAAGAGAGGGAGGGCAGATTCCAAGTCCTGTAATAAACCAGCTACAGCTCACGTGTTTTGTAAAAACAGCTGGGGGCAAACAAACCCACGCATATCTGTATTATCATGCATCTTGAAAGGCAAATAAAAAGCAGAAAACCAAACAATCTGTTTTCATGATGAAAACAGCAGACATGACCAGTCTACTGCCTTACTAACAACTTCTGAATAATCTAATTTTTCAGCCCTCTAAGGAGATGAACAGATATCAGAGAGTGCCAGAAGGGTGCCAGGCCAGGTAACTCTGCTACTGAGTAGGGAAAGACCCCAATCTTCCTTACATCTTGCTATCCATCTGGCCTCTAAGGACATAGGAAACCTCTAAGAGGAGAGTCTTGGCAATGTAACACGTCCCTGGGAACCTGATCCTTGGTGGGGCCCAACTCAGAGCAGAGGGAGGAGTGGGTGCTGGGGAACAGGTCTCCTTGAACCAGCCTAGCAGATCGGTCACTGCCTTTGCAGAGCAGCCATGAGGAGAGGCCTTCCTTAGCCTGGGCTATTAAAGCGCAGGGTCATTTGCACCTCTGCAAATAAAAAAGGCATCTTAAGGACTCTAGGAGGAAGTTCTGAGCAGCCTCTGAGTCCTGGTGAAGGAACCACCTTCAGGTTGGCTCCGATGATGATAGAGGGTTACATAGAGTACATGCAGGTTTTCTTAGAAAAATCCTCACTTCCTACTCCAAAATTTTGCTCTTGCAAAGGAGACAAAAAAAAAAAAAAAAAACAGGAAGAAATGTGGTAATTTTTCCTGGGACTTCTTGGTACTTAGGAGCTTTTTGGGATAAATGCTTCCTCCAGCACAGGGAGACTGGGTATGAATGCACTGCCCAGAGGGGATGATTTCAGGGCAAGATTACCTCTGCACATACTTGCTAGCTCACGTTAGTTCACTACATGTCCGCATGTGCTTGCTAGCCCACATTAGCACACCACAGATGTGCTTGTCATGGCCCAAGGTCCTGTGTGGCACAGAGCTCAGTTTCCACCCAGAATTTTCCAGGCAGGAATAATGATCCCTAAGTAGACGGGCAATTACCCAGTGCTGCTTTGGCTGGATGTCCCCCCACAGCGCGTGCTCCACTTATTCCCTTCCTCTTGCTTTGTTGTGTGTCCAGAAAGGCTCCCCGCACAAAACCACGCTCTGTCTTTATTTATAGCACCAGGCCAGTGCTCATCGGGACTTCAAAGCCGCTGTGCCCCAGGCACTTCACAAGGACCGGCCTTGCTGCGAGATAACCCCGGCCCTGGCCGCCGCAGGGGGACGCGGCCAGGCGGCCACGCACGGATGCAGCACGGAGGACTCTGGATCAGCAGGTCTGGGTCCACCACGGGGATGGCTGTACCACCCCTGCACACATCCCTTTGGAAAGCAGGTGGCACGGCCATGCTGTCTCTTAACTCTCATTTTGGTGACTGTCGGCCAAGTTATTTCAGGGGGGGCCCAGCGGGTACCTGCTGGCAGTTCCATAGGGAGGCTTTAGACATAGAGGGACCAGGTAACGCTGCAGCCATGAGCACTGGTGCCGTGGGCAAGACTTCAGCACTGTGCTGGGAGCATTGAGGACATAGGAGAGTGGGGATCATAGTAGTGGAGAGGTCACAAATCCCTGGGAAACAGAGCTTGACTGGTGTGCTGCTCACAAGATAACTTGTTTTCTACTAACAAGGGACACGTGCACTTTTATCTGCCCCAAGGCTGTGCCCTGACAAGGAGTCGAGGGCCCATTTCCACTTGTTGGTGACAGAAGATAGAGCCCTGGGATAGCAGAAACACCAGAGCCAAAGCAGGCACATCCAAGACGTTAAACACGGGCTCCATACGTGACAAGAGAGACACGAGGTTGGCGCGGGAAGGAGCTGGGCACCTCACCTGGACCGTGGCGCTGCACTGCCCCTCCGCGCTGCTCTGGATCGGGTGGACCCCAAAGCACGGCATGACAGAGCCGGGGTACCTGCAGGACACAGAAGATGCCAGGGACACGTAAGCAGATGTACTGGCAATATTACCTCATCCTCACTGCAGAAAAAGCCCATTTGGTTTGATTTTCACTGTGGCTTTGGTAGGACATCAGGTGCACCCCGAAGGTTTGTCACAGAAGTAGCTTGCTCTTCACGTAACAGCCCCTTGATAGTAGGGCAGATTTCTGTGCGTATGCCACTCTCCTGCATTTTTGTCAACTTTGTCCTAAGTTTTCCCATGCCATCTGCACATTCGTCGCATGACAAGCGCTCCACGCACCAGTGGCTCTGTGCAGTGAAGCCTCCTGCAGCAGCTAAGCCAAATATCAGCCCTACGCATCATGCTGTGTCCTGGGGGAGACAGGAGCTACGTCTCTCATATTCCCCCGGGCTCCTTATCCTCATGTCTCAGGCTGCTCCCCATGGAGTGCAGTCCTGAGCATGGGGAGACACATATTAATTCCCCATCCAGCTATGGTTTCATCAGGACCATGGCCCCCAGCTATATTTGTTAATCATGGCAGCCCCAAAATTGCCAGGTCTGAAGGGATCTCATGCCTGTGAGCCACTAATTCACCTTAACAGAGAATCCAGCCCCAGTACAGGACATGAACAGACAGATAATCATCTCTGCCAGAGGAAAATGTTGAGACAACTGAGCGCTATAGCAATCTGCATCCTCTCTTTGATCTCAGCTGTATCATTGTGCTGCATATAGAAAGCAAAGAGTAGAATAACAAACCTTTCTGCTAAGCCAATAACTTTCTCAAATTCATTTTCCTGCTCTGTAACGGAAACAAAAGCTTGGACCCCAGCCTGCATAAATGAAAAAACAAAAGCAGGAACTCATTAGCGATGAAAGTTGCATTTCCATCTAATTATTTATTTGTTTCTGCTTCTAAAGAGCCTATCTATGCATTGTGTAGGAGTCTGCTGGAAGCACCCTTGGTAAAAGTCTTTGGTCAATTTGTTTAAACTCTTATCACAACAAACAGTAGGATGAAAGAGTGTATCGCTGACTTGGCCTTCCCACCATCTCCTCAGTTGTTCCCATGTCAAAAATCCTGGCGGGGGGGGAACACATCCTCATGGCATGTCCCAGTGGCCAACTCACTCGTACCCTGCCAGTCCATGAGAGCCTAAGAACAAGCTCCAGACCAAGGGCCCTCAGCGAAGACGCTCCACCTCAGTCCCTCCAACAGCACCCAAGCAAGCGCAGACGGTGCAAAGCACTCTCAGCTGTTGCTCCTGAACAACGAGGTGTTTTCCAGGACTAAGTAGTCCAAGCAGCTTATGCTGAACCTCGTAGCAGCCTTTACAACGCACCCCACCCTCGCAAGCCACACGGCCTTCACTCTGCGCTGCCTCAGCCTCGCTGCCTGAGTCACGCAGACAGCCTGGCAGGGGCGGCCAAAGGGCAGCGCCACCAGCCAGCCAAGCTGGTGCCATCTCCCGCGTCCTCCCGGCCCTGCTGCTGCCTAAGGCGCTCGCTGCGCCAGGAAGGATGACCCCGTCACTTCACGCAGAACCACTGCTTTGTCCCTTCTCACAGGCAAAGCCATTTAGAAGCTTTTTGTGTCTGCAGGCTCTGCACCTTGGCGCCTGGAAAGCCCCTTCGCATCATTACTGTCCTCCTGCGCCCTCGGCTCATGTACGGCTCGCCCGGGGCGGTGCGTTCCTGCGAGCCCTGGCGCGTGGGGAAGTCCCTATGCGCTCTGCACATCTGTGAGCTACATTTTAAGCCTGGAAAGAACCAAGGGGTGAGGAGCTTTACTTTCTTCCCGGCAGGGGAAAGGGAACTGCCCGTCTGCTCTGCCAGCTGGGCCGGCGGCAGGGGGACAGGAGGAGTCTCATGCTACAGGGCCAATGCAAGCGCCAGCATGGCAGTATCCTTAATAACAAATGATAAGTGAGGCATCCTGAAGAAACCAAGGAATTATGTGAAAGAAATCACAAACCTTTCTGGATTTTTCTATCACCTCATGTACATCCTGCAAGACAGAAAGACACAAGCTGTCACTCGGCGCACCAGCAGTCCTGCTGTTTGTAGCCTCCACAGGAAAGGTGGTGGCTGAAGATGCCAGCTGGGAGCTTGGGACCACTCATAATGCTACAGACCCCCTGTGCCCTCAGGCCGCTTGTTTTACGCTGTGAGAAGTTCAGCTTCCTGTGAAAAGAACGAACATTAACCGCGCTGCCTGCTGCGGGCGGCAGCACAGGCTGCAGCGAAACAAAAACACCGGCAGCTGGAGGCACCGTGCGACTTCTGCCCCGTGCTTGATTCACCAGGAGCCAAGATGGAGCCGGATGACAAGGCAGTTTCTTTTTCCGGAACCTTTAGGCCACTGGGACCCTGACTCAACTCGAATGCTCCCAAGCAGAGGCAGAGGCAGCTTGGCTCTCCCGGCAGCCCCAAGCAGAGGCAGAGGCAGCCTGGCTCTCCCGGCAGCCCCAAGCAGAGGCAGAGGCAGCCTGGCTCTCCCTGCAGCCCCATGCGGCACAGGCCCTGCAGAGGACGGACAGGCGGGCGGGCGGCAGAGCAGCAGCCGCGCTAAGGCGAGAGGCGGCGCAGCTATCCCCGTACCTGGCTGAACTCCTGGGCGGCCAGGTGGCAGTGGCAGTCGATGAAGCCCCCCTCGTCCATGCTCCTGCCGCCGAGAGCCCCGGGAGCGCCGCAGGGCGGCACCAGGCAGGGAGCTGCAGCTCCCGCCGCCTCCTCCCCCGCGAGCGCCGAGCCGAGCGCCGCAGCCGAAGGGGCTGGCGAGCTCGGGTTAGGAATCATCACGTGCCGCCGAGGCTGCCCCCGCTCAGGCCCAACACCAGCCAGGGGCACAGAGGGATTTTGAGCAGTGAATACCCAATATGGCCACATGCACTGAACTGCTTAAGGATTTCCTTCCTAGATGCCGGCAATGCAGGGCTGGACTTGGCAAAAAGTGGGGCACGAGCCTCACTGTGCTTTCGCCTGGAGCATCTCTGAACAAAACTGCATCCCCATCTCTACTGCGAGGCACTATCAGCATGAATCACCTTTAAGGTTACCCGGTATCACCTCTTTAGCAACTCCCGCGACAACACAACTAATAATGATTAAATAAATCATATTTCTATTCTTAAGAGTGTTGCACACCTGTTTGCTAGCACCACCTGGAGGCAAGCTGTTTTCCACCCAGTTTAGTGGAAAAGGAAGCAGCCTGTGGATCCAGGATAACCAAAGGCTATAACTATTCTGGGTCAAACAGCCAGCCAAGATTCAGGTGCCTGCTGATCTGAACGGTCCTTGTAATACAGACAGACTTACACTGGCTTGTTTGCTTGAGTTCAGGAATGTGCGTTTAAGCTTAAGAAGCTAATTCTAGGTAACAGTCAGAACAATACAGCTTCTCTGCAAAAGCCACGCAGAAAAAACCTCCGGCAGCGCCCTTGTAAGAAATCGGGGAAGAAAAAGTGGAGAAAGGCCAAATACCCAAGATAAGTGTCACTTACACTGCAAGCTTTTCCTCCGGGGAGGTGAGGCTTTCTCCTGTTGAATCTTTCTTCAAATAGACGAGGGAAGGAAAACAAACAAACAAAACCCTTCTTGCTGAACTCTAAGGTAAGAGTATCTTTAATTTCTTAAATTACTTGCAGTGAAGAACCCTGGAACTCTATTTCCAAGTCAGGTCAATATTCTCTTCCCGCCTCTTCCACCCCAAAAAAACGCATGAATCTTCACAAGGTAACTTCAGAACAGTGCTTTATTGACCATTTCCAAAAGGGGCCAGAGGTATAACACCTCACCAGTAAGGAAGGAAAGGGTTCACGTGAAAAATCATGAGAGCTACCAGAGAGCTAGAAGAGACTTACCTAACTCCTAAAGCCGAAGACCTTTGATCTTGCCGTAGGTCTGTATGCTGCATTATTTTGTATTCAGGATGGTCAGAGACAAAAACTAATACTCTCCCATATTTCCTTCATTATCTAGTAACTTCCCCAGAAAGAAAAAGCCTCCTGTTCCTTAGCTCACCCTCAGAAAAATTGATGTTCACAACTTACTTGGCGCATTGATGTTTTACAGTCAAAAAAATGTTGGTGAGCGTTTCAACAGGTGCACATCCACACAGGTCCCGTCAGGCAGCAGGGCATTTAGGTTTTAGGCCACTAGCCAATGCATCCGAATCCATAGCTTCAAGATAGGCATCCAGTGTGCCTGTACAGCAGACAGGTATGTCCAAAATCTCACAAAATTGGGGGTTGTCTCCCTCTCATATCACATTGCTCCTGATACTGAGTAGTCAGAAGAGTTTAAAAAAAAAAAAAAACTTCTTAAGTAAGAATGAACTTAAGGTTCCTCTTTCCCAAACTAGTTACAGGTTCTTTCCAGCCCATAATTCTACATAAACAAACAAACAAACAAACAAAAAGAGCAGAACCTTCTCAAAATAGAAAAGATCTTGTCTTGAACGGGATTTATTGGAGACGACGACCTGGCTCATCCTGAGCATAGAAAGCGAAATCTTATGAGCCCCTCTGGGAGAAAGCAAGTACTGAATCACTGTACACAGGGCAAGTGGTAGGAAGAAGCCGAAGGACTGCAGCTCTTCTCCTTCCAATCCCCTTGAAGGAAACTGGAGCTGTGCTTCTGCACCACTCCCAGAGCCCAATCAACAAGACACACCGAAAACATCTTGTTCCGCGGAGCTTTTCAAGTGTCTCAGGCAGGAATGTGTCCTGTGTACACATTATAAGAGCGCGCCAACTAGGTGACTTCCCTACGTGCACAAGAGCAGAAATTGAGGAATGAGGACGACTGAGCACTGAGCATTAGCCATATCCCAGGCTAGGAGCAGCTGCATAAGCGGTCTGAAAAAATACACTGTGACTTAAATATCCAATTTTGTGCTGCTCTTCTTTATATTCATTCAGAAACATGAGAGATGGAAATGAATGATCTAACTTTACCCCCTCTATGATATGACAAAGATGTGCAAGAACAATGTATTGGAGAAATACACAATATACACTGCAACATGCAACTATGCAACTGATTTCTTGGGCTCTCCTACAGCAAAACTCCAATTTGAAACAGAACATGTGTTGGTTTTATTTATGAGGCCATAAACAGTAGTTTCTGTGATGTAACTTATTTCAGATTTTATGTGCTGCTAAGCCTACAGACGAAGGAAGTTCCGAAGCTTAGGGAATACCCTCAGCGCATTCTGTGTTGTCACTTCTATAACTTCTTCAACTGGTATTCCTTTAATTCTGGCAATACATTCCGCAGCAATGTAAATATTTTTTGGTTCATTTCTTACCTGCAGTGCAGAAAAAGACAGAATTACAGATCCCCACAGATGACAGTGTGTCAGATTCAGCTCTTTCTGACAGAATTTCAACTAGCTTATGGCATCTATGACATTTATCTAACACCCATCTCCCAGCCACAGGAACATAGTCACTTCAGGTGTTTCTTTGACCTGTTCATTGAAAAATTCTCACCTGGCAATCTCTTTTGTCCCTCTTCTCTGCTTACAATCCCCCTACCAAGAGCTAGCCTCCATAAGGACTGTCTTAAATACATGTGTATATATATATATACACACACACACATATAGCCAGCTTTATACACACATTTATATAAAAGATCTCTACTCACAACTTACCTGTTTTACAGGCCCCAGAACAGGAGAATCGCTTTCTAAGCATATATTTTCCAGAGGTAAGAGTCTCACAAGTTTCTGATTCTTAAAGAAAATAAAGACAACTATTATATGCTCTATTCATTTAGACATGGGAAAAATGCAAGATAAAAAGATAATGTTCTACATTTAAAAGCAATGTCGAAAGACTTCAGTGCCACTGACAGCATTTTATCAACAATTTCAAAGTAGAAGTAAAAAATATCAGGAGTTGCTCAAGAAGTCTTTCAAAAACCAGGGTAACTGCCTTTTTTACTCTCAGTAATAGTATTATTAACAACTAATAAAGTACTGTTTCCTAAACACTGGATGCATTATTACTTATTAAATAATTATATTGCACAAAATAATTTATGCTTGTAGTTACCAATACAATTTTCATTTGTTACTTTTCCATATATGTGTGTATCTTGTTTGTTTTTCTTTTGCTTAATCCTATTTTGCTTTCTTTTTTTTCAAGTTCCTATCCTCATCCTTGTCTATGTTTAGCCTTCATAACTCCTGTTTTTGAAGTATGCCTTTTCCTTTCTTATATTTAAGCTTCCTACAGAAACTGCTGATAGTGCAGGATGGAATTCGTCTCCCCTTTCTTTCCCCAGAGTAAGAGTTTAGCACAATTTGCCACAGCTCAGAACAGAAACCACAAGGGCATTCTCTCAGAGGTAAATGAGGCCAATGCAAACAGGCTTTAAGCAATTTAGCTGTCTTTTTTTTTCCTTTCCCCCTCAGCATGCCATGTGCAAATTACTTTTTTTTAAGAAGCCAACTATGAACAAAATTTCTTTTTGGGACAGATGAGTAGAACCATGGTATGACTGCCATATAAATCAGTCTTTTTTAAAATGTCAAGTCTGTACTAAATGCAGTGACACAAATTTCCAAAGTAAACTTCTCCAGAACACAGTGAAACAAGAAGAAAAGAATCTCATTTCCTCAAAAATAATTGAACTTTTTTTTGCTAGAATTTCCCTCTGAATGTCTAGCTGTGGCAAAAGCCCCCAGATGTTAAAATGTGCAATGATATAAGCAACTGAAAGCAGGATCTTTTATCAAGAAGTGTCTCGTGACATTAACTGTAGGCAAGTACCACAAGTACCACTTCAAAATGTGCAGACTTAAAAACAAACACACAAACAAACAAAAAATACACTTTTGAGCTACTCAACAAAAATGTAATGTTTTTAATCTTAGATAAGCTCAGCTATCTATCAGCAACTATTAGCTGAAATCATAAAGCACCAAGACAGAGCATTCCCTTTTAAATGTTACCTGCTCATTCCTTACAATAGAAGGTGGGATGGAGAAGAAATATCCAGATTTCACCCCTTCCATTGCTACAGATGGCTTCCCATCAAATGCATGGAGTAACACATTCCCAGCACCTCAGAGAACACAGTCAAAGCAATTCATTAGCAGTGTTTACTGTAGGCCTGCAACATCAGCTTCCAACAGGACACTGGTCCCGGCTTTGAAACATTCCTCCCAAGTTTCATGTACACAAACTGGTAACAGGACATAGCAAAACTGAAGAAGTTCTATTGATGAAAGTAGTGAAGGATAAAGTGCACTAAAAACATACCTTGTTCCTGTAAGAGACGAATGGTTGGTCTTCCAGCTGAACAGGAATGAACATTTCTGCAAAGCAAGAAGCCTGTTGTGAGGGAATTTCCCTCACGTACAAACACAGATGAACTGACAGGAGCTTGGGAAGAAAAGAATTAATCTGTTTCACATCTCTTACCAGCAAAGAATTTTACAGACATAGAAATGAATTGTTTTAGCTTCTCTGAAGATACAGCAATAACACAGCAAAAACAGGACATGCAAAAGACCACTCTATCCAAGTGGAAACACAGGTAAAACTTAATTAAATCTCAAGCTGTAGACTGACAGGCTGAAAATGCCACTTTAATCCCTGTAAGAAAAAGTCCCATGGGCTCTCAGTAACTACAAATCCTCTAAAACATTTCCTTAGGTTTTTGAGACCTAACAAATTCTTCTGTTAGTACAAACAAAACCTACAAGGGCAAATCCAGTCTTTTTGCTAACTGAATCTGCTGGATCAAAACCTGTCTTTGTCCTTCTTTCTGTTCATCCGTGCTGGCATATCTGGGAGTGAAATCTAGTCCAACCTAGAAAAAAAGAAGTGAGAAAATTTCACATATCTACTGCTTGACTAAACCACAATACCGTATGAACGCAAAATACACCTCAAAGGCACATGGTATTTAAAATATACAGGCTAGAGATTGGAATTAAAATGAGCTCCACTGTTTCTTAATAAAAGAATTCATACTCAAACATCAGATTTTTGATCGTGAAAACATTTGGAAATAGCTACTAACAATTTTGTAGAGTATTTTAAACTACTTCTGGTCTTCTGCTCTTTTATACATTACTGAATTTTATTTCAGATCTGGTTCATAACAGAATATCAATTTCTGAACTGAACCTTCAACTTAGTGCTATCTCTAGCAAAAAATAGCCATACTTTTATACTTGTTGATTTAAACACATTCAAATAAAGCTGCCCAATTCACAGTTACACCAAGTGAAATCCTTGATGTGCAACATAGATGCAACGCAACAAGTTTAGCTACAAAGCTCTGCCAGTAACTAGTTTCCCTGCAGCAAGTACAGAACCAGCCACAAGCCACTCACCTAGACACACACAAAAAAGTTAACTATCCTAAAGTTTTCAAGCATCAATTATCTTATAACCAAATATTAGACAAGAAACAACACATGGATATAGACAGACAATGAATCACAGGGAACCAAAGCTGGAGAAGTCCACAAGGTACGCTGAAATCAAAGCTTAACCCAGCTTTGTCAGGGAAGGACAGAGGAATGATCTGAAGGAGAATAAGTGTGACTCAGTTTCACTGTGACAGAGAATAGATCAAAAGGCATCCAACTATATAAGAGAATATATCACGATTTTGCAATTCTTCCTACTAAACTTACAAGCATAAGTAGCATTTAGTTCCTGCTAACCAGAAAAAAAGATGAAATTAAGCAAATAGACAAAGAGAAGCAAAGCAATTAAAAATCAGATGCACCACTTGTATTTACTAAGTGTCTTTAATCCTGGTGACAGATGCTGCCCAAATCACAGCTGTTTAAACAGAACACACGAATCTACTCACTTCTCCAATTGCTACCAATTTATCTTCATAGCGCTCTATAAGCGGCAGCGCAGCGTGCAGATCCTGCAAGAACAAATTAAAGAAGTAATGCTCACCGTCCTCGTGAGACGGTGCAGCACGAATCCCGTATTGCCACCACACAGGACACCCCTTCGTCATTCTCAACTTCAGCACCTCGAAAGCGAGAGTTGCATGGTCAGGGGCATTTAGATCCCAGGATTCCTCTGCTTTGCCCCACGACCCTTCATTTCAGGCTGGTCTCTCCCCAGGAGCTGAAGAGTTAAGCAAAACGCGATCCCCAAGACGCCTGCCATCACGAGGCGAGGGGAGAGACAGCTGCCCAAGGGCTTCAGGTTCAAGGCGCTCATGTTGCCTTTCCACCTCCCTCGCTAGAGCAAGGCGGCTGCAGATGCCCAAACATTATGTTGGGTATAAACAAACCCTCCGCGGGGGACTTTAAGTACTGTTTCACGGCAGCATCTGCAGTACAGCTCAGTGGCTTCAGTGAACAATTTTGGTTTGGGAGTAATGCAAACGAACGGCTGCACTAAGAGACCTTGGGATTTGGTCCACGGTGCTTTGTATGTTACATAAACATCATTAGGCAGATCTGAAGTTCAGTGTCGGGTGGGCCAGCGCATTCTTTGAACAACATCCTAGAACCACAAACGTTTTGGGACAAAACACGGGCCCCAAACCAGGCCGGGGAGCGTTTTAAGAGGTGCCCGAGCCAACGCCTTTTGGTTTTACCTGCAGAGTGACGCTGCGCCGCCCCTCCGGAGAGGTATCCTGAATGGGGTGAACTCCCAGGCAGGGCAGGACGAACCCCGGGAACCTAGAAATGTCACAGCGGCCTGAGAGCTGGCAGATGGGGCAGGAAGGGGGCAGGACGTGATGCTGGGTAGGTTGGAAAAAACTGATTTTGGGGGGAGAATAGGGGTGGTAGGGCAGGGGGGGCCGACGTGGGCCACGGTGCTGGTCCCACCTCTCGGCAAGCTCGGCGACCCTGTCGAACTCCCCTGCGTGCTCCGCCACCACGACGAGCGCCGTTACCGCCGCCTGCGACACACAGAGACGCGCTGGGGCCGGGCGGCGGCGGGCGGGAGGCGGAGGGGGAGCCGCCACCGCCGCCTCACGGCGCTACCTGCTGCGCCGCCCGCACCACGGCCGCCACGTCCTGCAAGGGAGGCGAGAGCGTTAGCGCGGGCCGGGCCGGGCCGGGCCG
>JAWLRI010000833.1:5206409-5244177 GCA_034781795.1 Crypturellus tataupa
CGCGAGTCACGGCCGCGCCGGCGGGCGGCCCGAGCTCGGGCGGCTGCGCCTGCAGCGTAACGGAGCCTCGTGTCTTGCAGAGCCACGAAGAAGAGGACAGGAAGGTAAGGAGGAGAGAAAAGAACCGCGTTGCTGCCCAGAGGAGTCGGAAGAAGCAAACTCAGAAAGCGGATAAACTTCATGAGGTGAGTGGGTACTCCGCGGTTTGCAGCCTTGGGCTGGGTGCCAGCTACGGGACGTTGGGATGAATGGAGCTTCTTGGGCAGGTGTGGGGCTGGTGTCATGCTAGGCAGCCTCGGGGAGGTGTGGGTGCAGAGCAGAGACAGGAGCATCGCTGGCCAAGGAGCCTGTGTTGCAGGGTGCTCGTGCTGAGCCAGTCGTGGTGCCACAGTGCCACCGGTGTCCGCAGAGGGACGTGGCCTTGCCCTCTGTCTTGTGCCGTTGGAAGCGTTCCTGCAGCCCCCTGCTGAACCGGACACGAGACTCCAGGGGCAAAGCAGAGCCCTTTCTCCTGGGCTGATGCTGAGCCTCGTGGGTTGGCGCTGTCGGCGCGTGAGTGCTTAACACCTCGCAGGGCAGCAGGGGTGGAGGAGCAAGACACTGCGCCTTCCCGTGGCCGTGTCAGTTTAAATCTGCTCTAAAATGGTGGTGTGAGAAATACCCAGCCGAGGAGGCTTCTTAGGAACTCCAAAACCCCGCACGCGAGAGCTCATCTACCCGTGCACTGGTGACTCCTCACAGTAACAGTGGGTGTTTCACATACGCATGTGACTATCTACTTCTTCCAGAAACTCCTAACACTTCTCAGTGTCACGGTGCAGTGGAGGCTTCTTGTGTGCCCCGTGCAAAGTCTGGAGCACAGGAGTTGCTTTTTGCTGCCTCTGGAACTGCTGTCGCACACAAGGAGGGCTTTTTGCAGCCCTTGAGGTAAATGTTGGTGCTGCTGCTGCGACCATTGCTGTGCTAGTCACGCAGCTCTGGACACTGAGCACAGTCTTCTCCCTCCCATGAGGTGGAAGGATCTGCCAACAGGAGGCAGAGTCTCAGGAGTTTTGGTTTTGCTTTTTCCCAAATCTATTCTGAGTCAGCGCCTGAGAAAGCCAGTTGCAGGGTACTTCTGGAAAGGGGTAACCCCAGGCTTTCGTGGAATCGGCACCGACTCATGTCTCATCCGACAACCTTTCTGCTGCACCCGCTGCGCTGTTACTGAGGAGCTCAATCATGTCGGTGTTAGTGGGCAGGCAGGTTTTCCTAGGAGCAGGGAGATTTTGTTGAATTGTCACCAGCTGTAGCATGGCAGGTTGGTATTCTCTTCCCTGAAAGTAGTATGGATTAGCTGTGGAGTAGCAATTACTGTGTGTGCTTGGGGTTGGGGGCAAAAGGAGATGATCGGAACCAGAGTAAGGGACGACTGGCTTTGCTGAAGTTTGGCTATGCTTATGCTTAGGGAGATCATGCCTGTTTTATTCTGGGCTTGCGAGAGGGGGTGGGTGGTGAAAGAGCGTGAGGAGGGCAAAGGGACCCTTCCTGCTTGTGAGAGAGAGGAGGCTGTGCGGAAACTCCCGAGCTGCGTGACGGGCGCAGCAGTGGCCATAGCAGCAGCACCAGCACTTACGCTAAGGCAGCCCCAAGTGCCCAGCTACAGAAAGACCCCCTTGCGTGCAACAGCATCCGAATTCTTTCCTCCAGCCCTTTGCATGGGCACACAGTAAGCCTCCACCACACTGAGATGCTGAGAAGAAGTGTTAGGAGTTTCTGGAAGAATCAGATAGTCGCGTGCGTACGTGAAACACCCAGTGTTACTGTGAGGGGTCACCAGTGCACAGAGTAGCAGTGCTCTCGTGCGTGGGGGTTCTGGAGTTCCCAAGAAGCTTCTTCAGATGGGTACTGCTTCTTCACAACACTATTTTAGAGCAAATATAAACTGACACCACCAAGGAAAGGTGCGTGGCCGTGCAGAAGAGAAGGGAAGCAGAAGCAGTCTCAAGGAAACCTGAGGAGCCCTGCGTGAGCGGCTCTCCCTGTTTTCTGGTAAACAGGTCTCTCAAAGCGTGTGTAGGCTTTGAAGTTTGCTCTGGAGCTTCTCAGGGAGGTGAGACTGAGTGGGTGAGTGCTGAGCCGAGGCCAGCAGCGAGGTGCAGACACCTGCAGGTTTTCCGTGGGCTGCATCTGAACCGATAGCTCCCCTCTCTTTGGGACGAGCAGTCCTGGCAGCAGGGGCGCTGGTGACTTGCAGTTGTCGCAGAAATGTGACATGTGCCCCAGGTGTACACTGCAGAGCCTCTCGGAGCTCCTCTGCGGTCAAGAGTGGCTTCTTCATGGCCAGAGATGCCCCCGCGCAATAGCAGCCCCAGTGGTGGTTAGTGGAGGCCCTGGTGAGGATCTCTGGTGAGCCAGGCGGGCTGTGAGCGAGCTGACCTGACGCTCACCTGCTCCCGACACGCCAGGCCTTCAGGCAGGGCAGGGGCTGAGGAGAGCGGCTGGCCCCACGGAGCCTTGTGTGACGTGTGCTGCGCAGCCAGGGCCCGCTTCAGCTGCTGCTTCCCTCCCCGCCGTGGTGGGGGCTGCCTTCTCCTCAGCAGCAAGGCCGAGTGCTAGGGCTTCCCGGCACCCAAGGGCACTCGGTGCTTTCATTTTCACTGTGCCGCCTGTGGGGGCGGCCAGGGCTGGCAGAGGCTGCTCTGCCCACCTCAGGGTGCAACCCCCTGTGCGTGCAGCCCTGGGCTGCCACGGGCCTGCGCGCGCAGCCCCTGGCACCTCCACGTCTCCGGGGCACAGGAGGAGCCGCAGCTCTGTCAGGCCAGGGATCGTAAATCACTCACCTGTTCAGGCACCGGGGTTTACCTAAGGATGCGTCTTTCCTGAGTGTTCTGCATGTGTGGGATAGGCAGAAACAACACTGTGTAGGGGCCTGAAAGGAGGCTTTTGACTATGCCTACGCTCCACTTTTTTTTTTCTCCTTCCAGGAATATGAATCTCTTGAGCAAGAAAATACCTCCCTGAAGAGAGAAATTGGAAAGCTAACAGATGAAATGAAACACTTGAGTGAAGTGTTGAAGGATCATGAAAAGATCTGTCCACTATTGCACTGCTCCATGAACTTTGTGACCATACCAAGGCCTGATGCACTCAGTAGCTGCCTGCCAAGATGAGAGCTCTCCTTGATCACCTTGCAGTGAGGGCAAAGGCACCATCAGTAGGAGAAATTTCAAGAGCTACTTACCTACAGTGCAAGTCTTTCCCTAAAGAGGACTAGACTTGACACGCAGGTCTTCTCCAGGTCTAAATGCTATAGTATTCTGAATCTCAGGAAAACACCTGTATGGAAAAGAGTTTGAATGGCAATTTTGTCTCTGGCGGAACCCAAAAGCCATGGTTCAGCAATGTCACAGTAGGCTGCAGCCCACCCGCGCGGCATGGGATGCAGGCGCAGAAGGGCTCCAGCCGCAAGAAAGCCTTGGTCGGATGCCTTTCTCCTACACATCACGGCTAGTAACTCTTTGGCAGTTGTCATCCTAAGAGATCCTATTCTGGCTGCTGTTTTTCTCTAGATGGGTTTGGTTAATAAAAGCAATGGTCTGTCTTTATGATGTTCTCCACCTCATTCAATTATAATGTCTTTTGAACATCTCTGCTTTTACTTACTGGTCAAAGCCAAAGTCTAATGCTAATCTTCCTGCCAGTTGTTTTATTGTTTGCTTATCACCACCTCAGTGCTTTCTCTTTTGAAGTGTGGTCAACAAAGGAGTTTTCCTGGTCCTTGTTTCTGTAATCATCCACCTAATAATGTGAGTTCTCAGAGTGTTTTGTATTGTAAAATATGGTTCTACCAATTTCACCTGATGATTGCCTGGTCTATGTGGTGGCAGACCTGAGCATTTTTTTGTTGTTTTAAAGCTTTGTCATAAGAAACTTTAAAACTTACAATTTTATTTTATTCATTGGAAATAAATAAGAGGTTGGTTTGATTTTGGGGGGGGGTGGGGGGGGAGATATTTTCTGGGGAAAGTTGGGATTTTTGCTGTTGATTTGTTTTTGGTAATGTGCTAATTATCCTTACCCTTTATTTTGTATGGTGCCTTGGGTTGTTGGCTTCTGAGAGTAGAATACAGTCAGAATACAGTCAGTTTTGTTAAGCGTTTTGCTCTGTATCTACGCTGAGATGTTTGGATAACTCTTTGCAAAAAAAACAGTGCAATTTGATGCTTTTTTTTCTGGAAATGAAGAATTATTGCAACGTTTGTGAGACAAAAAAAAATGCTTGCTTTCTCTGAAGCTTCTTAGCAGTGTCAAGCACTAGAAATGTGAATGCTGTAGCCTGAGCAAAGAGTGGTTTTCTCACAGCATTTCCTAATCAATGAGTGCCTTAGGAACAAACCCAGCTGTACCCCTTTGGTAACTCTCTCACTTCACTATTTGGATTTTCCTTCAATCCAACTCGAGGGATTCAGCTCTGCTGGGCTTGGATGTTTATCAGCAGAATATAATCTGAAATGTTAAAGTTTTGTTAACATTTTCATTATTGCATTACTGAACACTGCAAAGAATGGGGGAAATTGTGTAGCCAACTCTGCTTTCTGAAGGACACTCTCATGCTGTTGTTTTCTGCCAGATGTTCCAGACCAACAGGATGACAGATCCTTTGATTTCTCTAAGCATTTCTTTAGGGTGTTCCTGGGTGAATTTTCAGCACACACAGAAACTGTAAAAGCCTAAAAACAATCTTCAAAATTTCTTACGGTCCTATAAAAAGTGAGTCATCTTGAAAGAAGGTCTAGTGTAGTCCCTGCAGAGGAAAATGAAAGCTTCAGGATACTTCACAAATGCTTTTCAGCTAAAGTCCTGATCCGGCACTGTGTCTTACCCTTAACGGAAGTTCTCGTGAATGTCTTAG
This sequence comes from Crypturellus tataupa, assembly GCA_034781795.1. Taxonomy (NCBI): domain Eukaryota; kingdom Metazoa; phylum Chordata; class Aves; order Tinamiformes; family Tinamidae; genus Crypturellus; species Crypturellus tataupa. The sequence goes on from JAWLRI010000833.1 coordinate 5,211,304, forward strand.
TCCACCTTGCCTGCCTTACTTCAGTCCCCAGGTACCAGCCCCAGTGTAGCTTGGAGGAGCAGAGCTGCAATAGCACAGGAGAAATGAGCAGCATCCCCTTTGGGGAAATTCAGTATAGCTTAGGATGGAAGGAGAGAGAGAGGATGCCTCACATCTTCTAATGGGTGCATGCAGCTGAGCTGCGGCTGCTGCTAGGAAGGAACTAGCAGAGCCAGAGCTGGTGCGGAAACATGGTCTCTCCCATATTGTCCTGTGGATCTTTTCCTCCTGAAAACAGGAGGAAAAAGCAACTACTCTGTCACAGAGGCCATCCCTGCAGAATCCTCCCAAGGATTTTGTCCCACAGTGCTTTCTTCTAGAAAGAGACATCCAGTTCCCTCCTCCTCCCATTGGAGAGCCAGCACTTTTATTCTTCTAAACATTTGCCAAGAAACAGGCTCCACTTCTTTGTTCACTAGTTTGAGCTATGTTGTACCTCAGTATGTCAGCAAGCGGTATTCTCCCTCCTCTGCTGTGCAAAGCTTAGTTCAAAGCCTGTTAGCTTGAAGGGGAAGGTGGCCAGCCCCACAGCACCATTGCGTGCTCAGGGCAGCAGCGCAAGCCCAGGGCAGCGCCGCCCCTCTTGGCAGCCCCACAGAGGCCCCCGGTGCCCCCGGCTTCACCGCAGCCACCGGCTCCCCCCTTCAGCCGCAGGGTGTAGCTCCAGCCTGCACGTCCTGTGCATTAGTAACAGGGGGCTTTGAACCTCCAGGGCTGGGGCTGCTGCTTCCTCCCTCATCTGTTGCATCACTTTTTTTTTTTTCCCAGCACTATTACCAAAGGGCCGGATGCATCACCCTTCTGTTTAATGGTTTAACCAAGGCATCAGTCACAAACAGTATTTTGTATGACTAACATTCAAAGACAGCTGGGAACCCCAAGCAAAAGAAATGAGCAAAATGAGTGTCCTAAGCTAAATCCAAATTTCTGGTACATCTATACAACTAATGTCACAGCTGAATCACGTATCAAAAGGGACAACAAACTGCTAAAAAGCACAGGCCGTTAAAGCACGGACTAACAAAACAATATTCGTGCAGGCAGATAAGACTCTTTGCAGGAGCTGTTCTTAAAGATATTGGTTTGCAGTGAATTTCAAAACTGAAAGTATGTTTTGGAGCCTGGGATAATTGTAACTTTAAATAGGGAACCAGAAAGGAGAACAGAAAGGAAAAGGCCCATTTGTTAAGGAAGCAGCAGAAAGATCTTTTTCAGATCCAAACCTCCCCTTTGGCAGCAGGGTACACACCATCACAAACATGTTTCATATCTATATATGGCTAAAATATTGCTTGTGTTCTGGCTTCAGAAAGCTTTCCAATGCATGTGATGTGTATTATGTGCACACGATTTTCAGAGGCAGGTATGTATGTGCTCAGGTGTTGGCTCATGTGAGGAGCATGTGTGAATTACAGACCTGTTTGTGGATATGTAGCATAAGTGAAGGTTACCATGAAATATGGATTTTGGTTCTTAGGCTTACAATGAAGGGTCTAGTTTATCTAGACTTGTTTAATATGGATTAGGGGTTTTATTGTTATTATTATTATTATTGTATTTCCTGTGACCCTAATTCAAAAGCAAAATGCTCAACACAAACTTATCCGAAGCTGAAGGTATTCATTCCGGTAGCAGATGGTATCCAATTCAACTATTTGTATATTCATTTCTTTCAGCTAGTGTTGGGACAAATTTAAATTGATCATGTTTCAAAAGCTAATTTTAGCCTTCAAAAGTAAAATAGTCAACAGAAATACAGAGCTTTCCACAATGGTTAATATGAATATAACTGAGATTTATTATTATACCTCAAGAGCAGAGATTTAAGAGAAAAAAAAACACTCCTTCCCATTTATCTTTTATGTTTGTGAACATTTACAAGATTCTTTATGTATTCATCCTGAGTCCTGCTCAAACAGACCTTTTTAAAAACACATTTGCAAGAGCCTGCTCTGCACACTTGGTGTTTTTCTGTTCCTTTCCCTGGTACGTCCCACTGTCGACTGCTGCTTGTTCTCTAATACCTGCTTGCCCTGTCTGCATCTGCTGCTTTTTGCAGTAGCCTTCCCACTCTTTCAGCATCCCATTTCAAGTGCCATTTTTTGCCTTCTTCCTGCTTTCCTTCTGCTCCTATGTAGCTTAGTGACAATATTGCTTAATGTTGTCCGTGTTACCGGTGCAAGGCTAATCTATAGGAGCACACAGCAATTGAATATCACTGCTCATCCTGTGTATGATGAAAGGATTTCATGTGTGGCTAACTCTGACAGTTGGCTACTAAGGAAGGTGTCTGCACCGTCTTTTAAATCATATTTAAAAGTGACATAACCTTTACTCTAGCCTACAAACCGCATACTGCTTCCTGTCCATAGATGAACGCTTTGCTGTACTGCATTTGGGGTTTCCATCTGTGAATCAGTCTAGAATTTCTGCCTAAGTACCTCAGTGAAAGTGATAGATAAAGCAAACATTTAAAAAAAAATCCCTTTTCTCTTCTTCCCATCAGTGTGGTGGTATAATTCCTGTCACAGGAAGGAAGCATGTCTGATAAGCAGGAGAAGTGGTGGGTTTGGTTTACTGTTACAAAGACTAATGTTATTCTCTTCATAGGAGGGTTTTCTGTATGTAAATCCTGAGTTACTGTCAAGTGGAGCCTGGAGAAACCTTTTACATGTACACACAGCGTGTTGTGTGGCCATACATCTACGAAGGACTGAGAGAATTCAGGTTCTTTGCAGAAATGTGGTTTTTAGACTGATTTCCCTGGAAGCAGAAACAATCCCACAGTTGCCTTAGATGACATGTGGCACTATGCTTACTAACCTGGGTAATGTTTAACTCAAGAGTAGTTACAGGCTAACTTGAAGTGGTAATTCTTTATATGGAAACCATAGTAACAATCATCCATGAGATTGCACGCTCCTTTTCTGATACTCATTTGGGTTTTTTGCCTCAATAGTTCCTATGGAAAAAATCCATAAGAATTGAGTAGGACTTCTTTTTTTTTTTTTCCTTCCACTGCAGGATTTTTAAACCGTGACATCAAATGTAAGGGCTTGGTTATTCTGGAAATAGCTGGCATAGCTTTTGCAGATACACTGTTCTATACTAGCTATGTGTTTGGTCTGCGCTAGGAGAATCTCTATGGTTCTCTTTAGAAGTGGATAAGCTAAACCACAAAGGGCTGTCTTGGTATAGAATAAAAACATTCATTCAGGGAGTCAGTGCAAAATGATTACTGTGCTTCAATTTCACAGCTTGTCATACTGTGAAGCTGCTTCTCCAAGTAGCCAAATAGAAAATGATAACCCTATATGTGTTTGTCTTTTCTATCTGCGTTAGAAGAGTTTTTGCTATGTTTATTTAAAGTTCTATAGTCTGTCAGCATAGCTTTCCAAACTCATCTAGGTCTTGCCTGGTGAATGGCACCACAGCCAGCTCCCCCCAAAACTTGGTCAGTCCTTGGTAGGTGTTTTGGCTGTCCATTCTCTGGAACAACTTTCTCCTCTAATTGCATCCCATGGCGAATTTGTTGTCATGGTTTCATCACTATACATTATTATCATGTTAAAACCTTGCCTCCTGCAAGTGAGATAAACTCTAGAGATTCTAAGGGAGGGTCCTAAGGAAACTCTCTTGGGATAAGCAAATTATTCGGGTCCATCTTCCCACTACAAAGTAACATTTTGAGAATACTAATTTGTTATTTGCCTAATGCACAATAAGTGAGGATAATGGCTAAGCAAAAAGACTCTGTTTAAACACAAGATACAATTATTTCAGTTGGAGAAGATGTGAATTAGTACAGGAATTGAAAAATTACAAGGGAGTAAGTCAAAGTAAGATGACAACAGTGTGTTTTGAAGAGGGAGCTATCAAACTAATGAACGGTTGTCAAGGGAGGTTCTCAAGGGCCGATCTCTGACCAATATTGTTTAATGTCTTTGGTAAGGACTTTGAATACAAAAGAACTGTTAATACAGAGAAGAGTTGAAATAGCCTACCTAACATACTGCATGACCTTGAAGAGGAAGATAATAGCGAAGCAATTAGAGTTAATGTGGCAAAGTCATAAACTTGAAGAATCTGTATCGGGAATTTCTGTCACAAAATAGAGACTCATCCTTTGGAAATTACAGTGGAATGGGCAAGCAACGGCATATGAGTCACTAACTGACTCTGAGGCTCCAATGCAGTGGAGCAAAATGGAAGTTAACTGGGAACTCGGAGATACATGCACTTCCAAGAGAGCAAGAATTAGTGATGTCGCTATGCAAGGGTTGGTCTAGACTTCGTCTGGAATTCTGCTTGCATTTCTGATCAACCACGATGAAGAAAGATGAAGTGAAACTAGTACAGGTGCGCTGAGGAGCTGCTAGGCAGAATGAGAGAATGGACATCCTAATTTTTGAGAATTTCTGTTAGGCTGTTAGACAAGTGAAGTCTGAGAAGCGGTAGGATCAATGTCAAACTAAGTATATTGGAGAAAAACCACACATATAAGGGAAGGCACTATTTAAGATAAGACATAATGCTGGTAGAAGAATAAGTACCTATAAATTATGCATGGATACCTTTGCACTGTAGATGTGAAGCAGTTTCTGCCTGTTAGGACAGAAATGTCAGGAATAGCCCATGAACGCTGTATGTGAGTGAGTATGTTTAAAGGTAGGCAAGTACACATGCACCATGCCTGATTTTAGGATAAAGATTAATTATTTGAGACACATGGAGTATGCTGGTTATCCAAAGTATTTTTTCCTGTCATGTGTCCTTATTTTCTTCAGAAAATGCCTTCATTTATTTTTAAGAAACAAGTGAATATCTATTAAAAAAAAAAAAGAGCAAACTAACAAACAAGCTCTCACTTCACTTCTCTGAGGCTAATTTTGACAGAAGAACTAACAGAGGTATAAGGTTTGTTCAAACGAGGCAAGAGTAGAAGAAAGAAGGACGTTTCTTTTTCTACATAAATGCCTATCACTGAACTATCATATAATAAATGGTGTTTCTAGAAAAATGAGAAAACTGTTCAGAGAAGCAAATCAAAATATAACCAGAATTTTGGGAACTTCCCAGACTATTTAATGGTTTACTTTAAAAACTGAATTATTCCAATGCTGGGAACATGCATTTAACAGAGGATTGCAGGCAATTTTTGTTTTTCTTATGTCCAGTTCATTGATTAAATATATAAACAGGATGTCTTTAAGAGCAGAAGGTTTTAAAACAGGATTTGATACCAAGTGAGAGAGAAGCTAGTTCCCTTTTAGCTGTTTGAGTTTCATCTTTGCTTATCAGAGCTGTTTTAGGGTACAGTAATTTCCAAGTGTACTATTGGGTTGCGAGGTAAATAATCTCTAGAGATGAATACTTTTTTCTTTCTTTTTTACTGTAAATGACAATAGTACATAGGGCTAGAAATTTCCCTTGTAAATTCTGGTCATCCCATTTGTTTGCTAAGTTCCAGTATGGACTCAGGGCCTACTCCATCAGAGGAGAACTTTGTGCGCCCTTGCTCATGCCCTTCTAGAAGGAGTTGATCCATCAGTTGTGTTGATGAACATGATCAATGGCCAGGTGCTGTGGAGTTTGAAAAAGCCTTTTCAGTCTCAAAGGCCAGGTGAGGAAATGAATGGCGACCACTAACATATTGGTTTTACAAGAACAAAAGTCCCATTTCCCAGATTAATAAAGTGTTGAGGGAATCTGCCTCCATTTGAGACCTCCGTATTGCCAGTAATTCCAACTTCCCCTGTTTGGTGTTTCAAACAAAGCAGTAACTCTGCAGCAGTCATGGAGGGCAGCCCATGCAGAGCAGCTTGCAGCAGGAACACAATCTAATTTTGGGTACAATTCAAGCAAAAGAGTATAAATGAGGATATGGGTGACTGAGAGTCGTGATATAAAGTTACATGATTGCTCAGGCTTTTTGCGGGCAATTCTAAATGACATTCACATGTGTACACATCTACATTTTCACCACTACGTTAAGAAATGATGTGATCAATACGTTTTCCCCTGCAATTATTGTATCATCAGTTATTAGATCATTTTGCTTGATATTCTGTAGAATTCTGCTTAATTCATATGAAAAGCACTATCTACACTTTTCCCTGATTCCATTTATATCACTGTTTATTTATTTTCATTAAACTTCCAACTGCAAATGGTTACTCTCTGTAGAACTCAGGAAATATTGTATAATCATAGATGCTTACTTCAAGTTATAACTTTTATCATGGACTGGAAAAATGAAATTATTTTTACTTTTTAAATATCAGCTATATAAGTATAAAAGAAATAATGGATGATGTGTTTTCATATTTTTTGTAGCAATACGCAACATCAGATAGATATGGAGAGATTTTAGCTGTCTTGTTTTCTGGCTCGTGCCACAAACTCTAAGAATATTTTATTAAAAATGATAACACAAGGTCATTAAATGGTTGTATGGTTTCTTAATAAAAATTCCATCACAATCTTCCTGCTCGTTTGTACCTAACTGGTAGCATTTCTAGAGCAGTAATTCAGTTACTGAATGCATGTTAAAAAACACAGCAGTGAGTGAGAAAGCAATGACCTATCCCAAGTCAATATGTAGATTTTCTCCTTCCTTGCTTATAAACATTTCTGGTTTCCTAATAATAACATCTCTGCATTAATCTCGACTTTTTTTTTCAAAATGCTGTTGAATGAAAATCTGTTCTTCATTCAGTTTTATCACGCTTTGCAAGGTACGTTGCTATTTGTAGTTTATCATCTAAGATGTAGCTCTTTCTAGCACCATCTGCCCGCTTTATTTACAAAGAAAACAAGTTCTTCAGGACAGGAAGCACTTGTTGCCATGACTCGCTAATTCAGAGAAATGTTCCAGTACTTTCTTGGTCTGATGCGCTCCATGGACTGATACACTCCAGCAAAACTTCTCTCTGCTATTACTCACTCATGCTTTGCCATGCAATAATGATGACTCTGGAAACATCAGGCTGTAACATGTGGCCTGAAATGGTTGTTCCTGTATTTCATGGGTAGAATTTCCTAATAATTCTGTGAGGGTTTTGGAAGCGATGCATCTGTTTATCAGGCGCCTAACCCTGTGGCAGCAGATCCCCTGGTATAAGTATACAGTTTTTCACTGTATGAACACTAATGCTGTGAGTTTTTCTTGCTTTCCTAGTATGCAGCATCTGTTCATGCTTGGTTCAGGCTGGGATACTTGAACTGTAAAAACTCAGTGTGAGTTTTACTAAAATGTTTATGTCAGTGTTGTGCACACCTACAATGCCTATTTATTCAGCTTAACTCTGGTCTGATTCAGAGCCGCTACCACTGACTTCAGCAAGGCTGTAGTCAACACATGGCACCCAAAGGGCAGACTATGGACTGTGGCATCTTATGTGCAGGGATTACTTCATGTTAAAAATTTGTCCAGCCCTGCAGCATGTTCAAGAAATTTGGCCCAAGCATATAGTGATCTGTACAGGCTCTGTTAAGGGATCATAAGCTGAAAGGTTATGCTTTAATGTGAGAAATGAAAAACATAATTTTCTACTTCATGGTTCATTTTCGTTATTTAGCACCTAGATTCCTGTATTATATCTGTTCTTTTAGAAACAGTTTTATAACATGACATGTTTGCCAACACAATATTAAATGGTCCCCAGATAGTGTTAAACACACTTGTCATGTTTTCTATACCATACCTCACTTTTTAATTATGCTGTCTCCAGCTGCCAATAATTCATCCCTTCCAGAAGGCCCTGTTTAAGACTGAGTAATAAAACACTGAGAGATTAATATTAGGTTGATGACAGATCATTTAATGCAACTCTTACCAAAACTCTCCAGAGTCTAGGAAATTGGCAGAATACCATTCATGGGAAGTTCAAGGGCTGCTTTCTGATGTCATTCAATTAGTAACCAAGGGATGGTTTTCTTGAGTAATTCTCCTGAGTTTAAAGAGGCAGATTTCCTTTTAATATTCAGTCCTTCCAGGGAATTGTAGCAGGTGGGTTTAGTTCATGTCTGTTTGGCAGGAAAGTGGATCTTTCTAGGTCACAAACCAAGATTTGCAATACCATCTCAGCAATGTTGTTAGTAAATTTAAGTGTTTTTTTTCACTGAGTGCTGATGCTCCCAGTGAGAGCAAGAGCTTCATGGGCACGGATCCATGTGCAGGATCTGGTGTTGTCAGCCACAAGCTGTGGAATTAGTGGACTGCCAGATTTTCTATGTGCCATATAACTGCACAGAAAAGAGAAGAACCAGTCTAAGTTTTCTAAAATATCTAATACTTGTGTGAAATGTGAACATTTGCATGTGTTGGAAAGTGCTTGGATGAATTGTCTTCTTGATATCAAAACCACAGTGCCAATGCCTTAGCTAAAATACTAAGATATCACACCTGTTATTCATCTAATTTGCAAACTGATTTCAGTAGGGATGCATATGTGGGTACATCCCAGATGAGTAAGAGCATTGATAAATTAGCTCTAGTAAATTTAACATCCAAGTCTAAGATGTTACTGCACTGATGTCACTGCTCCTTTGCCACCGATTACCAGAGCTGACAGAAAGGGACACATACCCCAGCTCAGCTATTTCTGTTCTCACTCAAATGTCTTGGTTCCTTTGAGAAGCTACTGATAGTCAGATACTGCATTGTGCTTATAGACACTGCATAGTAAGACACTGCATTGTGCTTATTTCTGTTTTGTTGATAGACTCACATGGTAAAAAGCTTTTGTTTTAAAACTGGGAGAAATACTGGCATGAAAGCTGCCTCCCTCTCCGTCAATTCAATGGGACTGCCATCCCTGACAGCCTTGAAGCGAGGATTTCAAGCAGGTATTCAAACCCTGTCCAGAAAGAGAAATGAAAGGACAGAGAATACAGGTATCCAGAGGAAAGAAAAATGATGGGGAGATGGTCGTCTCTGAACAGCTACACTAGAAATTTTCTGTGATGATAACATTGCTTGAGCAGATTTTCAGTATGATGTAGTGTATAAAAGTTCTAGCAACCTGTGTTTGAGAGTGTACTTCCACGTACTGTTTTCTGTGTGGCAATACTATCTATGGCAGATCTCACACTTCCAGCTCCTCCTCCTGCCCCATTGCTGCCCTCTCCCTGGTGCCACCACAATGTGTACAGGCTGCAGAATAAGTCCGCTCAATGAACTGTACCTGGTTAAAAAGGAATCTTGGTGGGCTGAAAGCTTTTTGAGCATCTGCTGGCTGCTCATGTTTGCAAAGTGGCTTCGCAAGCAGCAGAGGTGGCACAGCTGAAGGGACAGTGTGCTGTGACACAGATAGCAGTGAGAGAGCGGTTGGAGATACAGGAATGTCTCAAATAGGACCCTGGCACTTGCTGCTGAACTCTTTGTATCAAGCAACCCTCCACCCTCATTTGACTTCCAGTTTGTCTATACATGAACAAAGTATATATTCCGTCATTTGCTATCTGCATATATATCTCAATCTACATGCTTTATCTGCGTATATATCTTTGCTAATACACTTTTGTAATAGCAGAACTCCTGGACATTAGTACGTGGTTGAGATGTTACCCTTTGTTTCCTGAACTGACCACTTCCACGCAAATTAAGAAGACAAACTGATTACTCAGAACTATGCTGTTAATGGTCATCACTTCTCTGGAACTTTTTATTTATTTATTTATTTTGATGCAATAGTCTGGAAAGATTCCTCTCTTGTTCCATTTTCTTTAGGAATAAACAAAGCTGAGAAAAGCTTGGAGCAACTAATGACTAATCTGAATTTTCTCTTGAATTAGATTTTTTTTGGATTTTGCATATGGAGATATTATTTCAGGCAGTATCTCCTTAAGTGTATGTGAACCTTTGGTTGTTACTCCTCTTTTATTTTTAAAGAAATCCATGTGAGAAGAGGATACATTAGATAAGTAATGAGTTATATTCAGCCTTATTTTGATACTTTGTAGGGCAGTACTGGTTGGTACCCAGTAAAGGAGATTCCTCTTTATAATTTTGGGGCTTATCATTTCAAAACTGACTCTGCCGTAATGTGAACTTGATATCCCATCCCCGAAGCTTTGGAATCCCATATGTCAGGCAGGAAAGACAGCCCATCCGTAGTACCCTGTTCACTCTGTAGGATGATTTGCCATCACCACAGGAATGGAACAAACTCTGAGCTGCATGTTCAGCAGCAAAATCAGAATGTCTTAGATGGCATCTAATGCACAGGGCTGTGGTTCCCAACCAGCAAAGAAGGACTTGTAGCAAAGAAAAGTTTGGAACAAAGAAGACATGCCCTATGAATCCTTCATGGGTTCACTGCCTAGTGGGGCAGGACTTTGGGAGTTTGGTGCCTGAATGCATGCTTTTTTTTGTTTGTTTGTTTGTTTTTGCTGTGCAGGCATGATCAGTATATTTCAGAGTTTGTGTATCTCTCTGTGAAGGCTGCAATCAGTGACTGCAGAAGCAGCAAATGAAGTGTTGGGTACAGATTGGGCAAGTACCTCTAAGAGTAAAATATTAAAAGCCTTAAGATAAAACTACTTGGAAGAGAAGTTGCATCCCATAAAAAATATGTTCCGCTTCCAACTGAGAGAGAAGGATTCCAGGTAACATTTTCCAAAAGTGCAGAGCCACTGCATTACGAACTTACGGCCTTTTTTTTTTTTTTTTTTTTTTTCTATCTTACACATTCCTTTGCTCAGCATTGCAACGATGTGATGTACATCATGGGGCTTGTTTTGTCAAAATGACCCTGGAGATGTTTGTGATCACTTTCTTGGCAGAAGTTGCCAGCTTCGGCAGCATCGGCAGAACAGATTATTCCTGACTGTCTGCTATGAATGATCAAACTCCTCCTTGAGATATTTCCACTCTTTGAGCTGAAGTGGCTGCAGAGTGCATACGGGATTTTTTTCTCCATTCTCTCTTCTAAGCTGCTAAATTTTTAAATCATTGTACCTGTTTGCTTTGTGAATGCATATAAAAAACCTGAGGGGCATGTCTGGCACAACGCAGTAGGTGGTAAGTACAAAATCTTGGTCCTGGAAGCAATGGACATGAATTGTCAGGCTGAGGGGTAGTTATTCTGGCGGAGAGGCAGAGCTAGTTGTACATCATCTTGCTAAACTGCAGCAGTGCTGACAGGGAAACTACGTAACCGTACAGCATTTTTCTTGATGCATGACCTAGGCAGACATGTGCTGCAAGCCTTTTATGCTGCAGAAGTCAGTGCTTGCTAAAACAGCCTCATCACCTTTGGGACTTGAGTTAGTGTTTTTGCGCTGTGCTCTGTGGACACACGTGAAGGACATTGGCCCAGGGCTCTTGTGTAGTTGTCTGTAGCTCTTTGGTCTGCTGCTTTCATTAAGTGTTTGCATATACTAGTAACTGCCCACCTACGATTTAAAGCACTTGGTATTGCACAAAGCTCATGCATTTGTATCTTGTCCTTTAGCCAAACAGGTTCAACAAGGGAGGCTTTTTTCCTGTCTATAACCCCTGTGAGCTTTGCATTCAGCTCTCCTAAAGGCACCTTGCTGGGTGATAGCTGAAAACTCTCAGAAAATCCCAGTGACCGTATTTCATTAGTCATGAAATACAGTCTATAAACTGTAATCAGGGACTCTCCATCCAGATAACTAATGGGGCCAGGTTTTCATTTACAAGATCTAGGTTTGCTGAAATAAGGGGAAGTCCCATCTATCCAATACCATCAGGTTGCATCAGTTTGAAGTGCCTGGAAGTTACATGACAAGCTAAATTTTGCTCTTGAGCACACTGCATGTCCATATTGAAGTCAATATAGTCCCACCAGATATATATGGACAGGTCCCTGGAAAACACAGCCAAATTTGACACCAGGTCACCCTTAAAACACCCACCCCTAGTCCGCGGATTGCACAGGGTGGAATTTGAGCCACCAGGTGAGCGGCAGCAAGGTAGCAGAGCGTGAATGAAAATTTCCATTTAAAATATGGATCACTGTCTCTTTACACACCTTACCTTTTCAAAAACCAAGTACAACACACATGCCAACCCTGGCCCTACAAAGGTGCATTTCAGCGAACTTGGCGCCCTGTGGGGACATGGCGAAGACGTGGGCACGTGGTGCGAGGTGGCACCCGCGAGGAGCCCGGCTACCCCCTGCGCCTCTTCCCGCGGCGGGAGGGGAGACACGTTCCCTACGGCCGCCCGCAGCCCTGCCGCGCGCCGCGTAACGGCCGCTCCCAACGGCCGCTCCCAACGGCCGCCGCAGTGTCCCCTGGCGGCGGCGGGCGCGCCCGCGCCCTGCTGGTGGGAAAGTGAAAGTGTTGCCTTTAAGGTCTAGGGTTTCGGAATTGCAGCGGAGAACCTGATACCCATCACGGCGCTTCTTTTTTTTCTTTTTTTTGGATTGGACACCCAAAGGCCCAGTTCTGCCAGCTGATCCAGCCGGCAGAGAGGAGCCCTCTGGAAAGCCGTGGGGCTCGGCACGATCCTCGAGTGCTACGAGGCCATTGATTGCAGCGTTTGGGCCAAAGCAACCAAGTTTTTTATTTCCAGGCTAAAAATAGAAAGTGTTCAAACCGTTTTCCAGTCTTATGATTTTTGGGAACATGCTGAGCTGTAATGGTCTCGTTCTGACAGTGTAGTCCAGCCTGCTGAAAACAGACCAAACCCACATTGTTATAAGACGATAATCATCCATTCTGATACAAATGCCAGCAGCCTTCGTGTGACTAGACTGGGTATCTGTGTAATGTTGGCTTATATTAAAGGCCAATTAAAGGCCAAATGCTGTGAAATTTTATTAGACTGCAGGCAACACTGTTTCAAATTAACTAAAATACGTGAATCACATCAAGATGATGCAAGATGGATTCATAGTTTAATGCAGGAAATATGCAAAGATCTTGCACAAGCCACGCTGAATAATTGCATCTTTATAGTACCAGTAACCGGACTCGTCATTTGCTGCCACGGTACTGAAGTTGCCACAAGAAGCAAAGCATCGTGGTGATACGAAGAGCTGGGCTGCTGTGTGGAGGACGGGAGAGGAAACGGGAAAGCCAACTAGGCCCGGGTATTAAGTGTTAATGCGCCCTCTTATCTTCCACCAGCGAGTGAGAAGGGATGGAGCTGCTGTGTGTAAAGTGCATCTGAAAGCTTGTTTCACTTCTGCTTGGTGCTGCCTGCCATCCAGCCAGCACGTATCTAGTTACAGCTGTTCACAAGAGCTCATCAGGAGACTGTCTGATTGAGAAACACGTAGTGGAAATAATGTATTTCACAGAAGGAGACAGTGAATAGAAACCCTGAGTTTGGGCTCTGTCTTATTTCTTTGCCACCCATGCCAAAAAAGGAAAATACCTCACAGCTTCACATGACTCTCTTGCGCTACCCATAGAAGAATGTACCTGTATTTCATGGTGAACCGTACATGTGGTTGGTGGAAGTGGCATGCACATAAATGAATTAAAAGCTGTAGGAGTTAGCCATTTCTGGTTTTGAGCAATCAAATTATGTACAAGAACCAAATCACTCATTAGAGGACTAATAAAAAATTGGATTGCATGGATCAAATTTTGCCTTTCTTGTACTTATTGCTATTAACCATCATTTTCACTCATGCTGGTGTCCCTATTACTAGGGGCAGAAACTATCTCTATATAGTTCCTGTTACCTATGAAAAGAACAGATTCAAGAATATGTTTGTTCCTCCTAACTGTCCAGAGTTCTTAGTATTTCCTTTCAATATCTTCATCCCTGCCCTCACAGCTGGTAACTATTTTTCTTAGAGATGCCAATGTTGTGAGGTTTTTTTAGAGTCTGTGTAACTCCTGAGCCAGCCAGCAATTCACTCAAGAGACAAAGAGACTCCTCTTACCTCTCTTTACGTCTATCTCTGAACTGTTTATGAAAACTTATTTCAGATTTTCTGAACTGATTGTTCAACTTCAATCTATGATTTGGGCTCGTAAGTTGTCTATGTGGCCATCTGAAAGTTACACCCAGGAGAATGTCTCTGATATGTGTTAGTGGGAAAACTGCACCCACCTCTGGGATATGAACTGAACATAAACCATCCAGATTAAAATCTGGATAGGCCATTAAAAGACCAGGATCCTTTTGAGCGCCTGAAGGGCAGAACTTTGCTGTGGTTTGTTTCTTTGCAGAGTGGTGAAAGATGAGGTAATAGGAAGCTTTCTGTTTGTTCCAGGGCTTAAGGAATTGACTTAAAGCTCAGTGTGTTGCCCTTGCAAAGCCTTATGTTACAGGGATTTGTTTGCCCATGTGCATGGAGAACACAGGGGTCAGAGCTGACTGCAAATTAATACTATCACTGTAAAGAACAGCAAAGCCGATTTTAGCATCAGGAGGTTGAAGCACTCTCTTGCTTATGCCTTTTTTTATGAAGGTTTTTTTTTTTAATTAAAAGCAAAACAATTATCACTCTTCGTAATGAAACGATTACCTTAATGGGAACCCATGGAATACTAAAGATCTTGTAGTAAGTTTCAAGGCCTGGGCTTCCCATCCATTTCAAGCAAGAAAACCGCTTTGTGAATAAGTCCACAAAAGCAGTAAAAAAATCTGCCTGCTCGTTGCTCATAAATTGGGGTTTGCAACACTCCTTTGTTCCCAGGCTAACTGTGTTTCCTATGCGGGTTTTTAGGACTTCAGAGCAGAGATGTCCATTGCTGTGCATTTGTGTGCTGCTTGATGTCCCAAGAAAGCCATGAATTAACCTGTGGTTTCTGGACACTATTTATTATGATGCATACTGACAAGTTTCACAATGACTTAAATCATGGTGTAAGTTTCTTATTGTATGTAAATTATTCCTTAAAGAGGAGTATGTGATAAAATGCAGTAACTTGAACTACTTCGGCACTCAGCAAGCTTGCAAAACAAGTGTAATGGAGATGCTAGAGAGGAAGAAGTGTGGTAAGAGAACATATTATTTGGGGAGAGCTGCTTAAGATTAAACTGTCCTGTAAGTTATTCGTGCCATTAATAATGCAGCGACCTCTCTGCAGAAGCCACGGAGCAGCCACGGGGCACAGCAGCAGTGCTTGGGCTGTGGGTTTTGCATAAGGAGGTGGTAGGGGAAGAGCCAGGTAAAGAGGGGAGGTTAGGACAAGCCTAGGGTAGTCCTAGGAGGAAAAAGAAGTTGTTTACCCTTTCTCTACTTTACTGTAACAAGTCCTAGGTCTTTCCATTCAGAAAGTCAGAATGAAAGAGAAATGCCTCATTTCCCTATTGGTCTTCATCTTTCTCTGCCAGAGAGAAGTCTCCCGTGACAGTCTCAAGGTGGGACAGTATTGTTTTTCAGTTTAAAACTGCAGCTTATCTTTTGAGGAGATAGATGCATACAGAGCAGAGCGTGGAAGGAAAACTTATTACCCGCTGCCACATGCTTCTCATTGACTCTTGCCGCTGCTGTCCCCTGAGCTGCTGCTGTCTGCCCTCGGGAAGGCAATGGATTCCTTTTCCAAGGCAGCGCACACTGAACTGGGGCTATACGCTCTGCCCAGCACCGCTCTGAGCAGTTTACTACCAGAGGTGATTCTCATCTTACATTTTCTGAAGAATAATCACTGAGGCCAGGGCTTTGCTCCTCTTGGACAATAGGATTACAGCACTCAGCTCTAGTCAGACACTGCTGAATTTGACCCATAAGTTTTGAGGAGATGCGTATGGCTATGCTGCTTCTGAATTTAGCCCATTGCACTCTTACTAGAAGTCTGGAAAGGGCAAAAGGAGACCTCCCCCTGAAATTTAATGCAGACCACATGTGTGGTATGGCACAGAACAAGAACCAGAGTCCTCTGCGAGTCCTAGATCTTATAAACTCTAAATGCACCAATAATCACAGAGGCTATTTTTAAATGTTTAACATTATTCTCAAAGGCACATACACATTCAACATCTGCATCTTTTTAAAGTTCTATTTATCCTACTATATCACATCTCTGGCAATAATTTTCTGCTAATTTTTCCCAGAACATGCTGTCCTGTGGGGGATTGTAAATATAAGTATGACATTTACTTTTTTTTTTTTTTTTTTTCCAAATTTACACGTACTGAATATTCAGCTAACCTGGCATCACTGGGAGCTCAAGATGCTTGGTGATTGTACATCTCACTCCACAAGTGTGGATTTATTACCATGACTCAAAGAAGCAGAATTACCTTTTCATGAAGTTGGAGTGATCTGTCTTTCCATATAAGATGCTGCTATGGTTAATGTTGGTCATGTTACTAAGGTGACCTAAAAACATTAACTGAGTCTTTTACATAGAATTCATTTTAAAGAAAACTCAGCATTCCACTTACCCTCTGTGTCCTTATAAATGCACATACTTATCCCTACGTAGAAATACTCTTTAATTTTTGGTTTCTTTTTGTTTGGAATTAGGTCCCTGAAAGAATTTGAGCACTGTTGAGGTCCTGATAATCCCCATTCTCTGCTGCCTAACCCTCTAAATTTCTATTCTGCTGGGCATGTATGAACACTACGATTTGGGCAGCTGCTCAGACTGTTATTTCTAGCAAAATGCCCTGAGCAGGTGTCCACCTGCCTGCCTCACCATCAGGCTCAATGTGACATCATTCTGAAAGCACACACAGCTCCGCAGCCTTGCACCACAGCTAGAAATGACCTCAGCTTTTCGTAGCTGTGTGGATATATAGCATCCACAGATCCACAAGGGAGAATGCCTGAGTTTGTGCCTTTGCACCAAGCAAGAAGATACCTCTGGGTAGAGCTTTCCTCAGAGGAAGCAAGGCAGTATTTTACCTTCCTGTGTTTATTATTTTTCTAAGCAAGAAAGTAAATAATGGTGTGCTTACATACAGTTACCTGTACATAATATACAATGAAGAACTGAAATAAAAAGAGAAACAAATTTTTACAAGAAAAACAACTTATTACAGTATGTTATTATACATATCTTGGTGCTTAAATATAAGACAGTGTTTTAGTCGTAAAGACATTAGGAAGGTAGCAGATGGAAAAATATATTACTTCCCTTTTACAATTTCTTCACTTCAACATACTGAACAGATATTACCTGCCTGCTTTCAAAAAACACTTCAAGATTGGTGGCATGTAAATAAAAGTAGCTTGATCCTTAGAAACTCTGAACAATTGCAATTTCCACTGATCTCATCAGGCTACAGATATATTCAGCAGTTCTAAAATTCAAGATACTTTTATTTAAGTATCTGCAGAAATGAACTGGAAATTTCTCTGCTATTTGTTCCTATGCACATATTATATCATTCACGGGGTTACACATTTCCTTAAGCAATCTTCTGAACTGAGATACTTAAGTGCCATTTCTCAGTAATTTGAGAGCTACATACATATATTTTTAGAAAGCTTGCATAAGGAATTCATGCTCCAATGTTTTTTTCCAGATCACACACGACTGAAGCTAGGTTGAAGATACTGAAATTGGGATTGTATTTCTCAGTGTTTGGAGTGAGCTTGCCGATGCTTTAGAAAGTTGACACTAAATAATTGACCAGCAGTCATAAATGCTGGTGGGTCTTTGCACAGACTATTTGGTTTGTGACTGAATTAAATGCACTTTAAAATGCCTGAAAAAATAATGAAGTACCTCAAATGTCATTAAATGGTGGCACCGTATTTTTGGAAGAAGATAAAAAATGGCCCTCTGACAAGTTCCAGGTCCTCCTTCTCTGATGCACTTACTGCCATGCATGAAAAGTATCATCGTTACTCTGGAATTTAAATATGTGTCATATGTACCATACTCTTTAGGCTGGAGTTTCTGGTTTCTAGGAGAAAGACGAGAAACCAAAGAAGAGATTCATTCAGATCTATTCCCCTTACTGTTTCCTCTCCAATCATGCAAATCTCTCAAACACTTTTTTTTTTTTTTTTTTTTTTCACTGTGCAGGTGTTTCAGGGGCTCGCACGTGGCACTACATACACTGATGCCCTAGACAAAAGTGGGATTGCACCTACTCTGTCCTGCGTCCCATTGTGTAGAAATCACACCCTTGAGTCAGTTCTTCCTCCAGGTGGGATGTGTGAGGCTTCACGATCATCTGCTTGAGAGGAAAACCTTCCACACCCAAATGCACCCTGGGAGAGAGTGCCTGCAGCCCCCAGAGCCCGGAGTTCAAAAGCACAACCAAAGGAAGCTGCTGGCATGAGTTTAGGGTGGAAGGATGACATGTGGTGGCTGTGTGAAGGTCCCTCACAAAGAAGTGTTTGACGCCAAGACCTGACCTGGCACAACAGTGATTCACTGGGTCTTTAGAGCTGGTGCTGTGTCTTTAGAGCTGGTGCTCTAAAGTAGTTGTCATCTTCCTAAAGGCCTTGCTGCCATGGTCCCCTGCGTGCAGGAGACCTGAGGAACTGTGTGCAGTGCAGGGAGCAGGGTGAGGACAAGAGAAGGAAGAACAGAGTATCTGGAAGAAAGACCCATATTTAGTTTATTGCTAGCTCGTGCTCACGTCTCGCTTGCCTGCTGCTGCTGAAGAGGACGCAGATGCTATGTCTTACAGAGAAGACTTTGTCTCTTACGCTGACTGAAAGCATTACCAGCTGCAAGACTCACTTTACCCAAGGCCTCCTCATCACCTTTCCTAAGCAGACATTCATTTGCAGAACAATTATCACTTACACGATGCCTTTGTGCTGTACAGACCTTCAGATTTACCAAACCCTATGTGGGTAGATGTCTCTGAGGTCGGAGCCGTGGTTTTCTTTAATAAATAACTCCTAGTTAAAAGGTCCTGTGAATCTATGTGCACGAGCAGGAATCTACATTTTGTGTAGACAATTTTATGTAAGTTTCTGTTAGCATTAGATACAGAACTGTGCAAACTTCTGTACACACAGAGTATGAAAAAATGTGCTGTTATCTTATCTGGAAATAAGCGTTCATGCAATTAGAAGATATTTCATCATATGCATAAGACAGCAGGGTTGAACTTCTGCTTGCACCCTCAACACTGGCATTTCCTGCTTTTGAATACGTATTTGTGGAACTCAATATTTGTTTTAGCTTTCCGTGGAATAGTTTCTCTTTTTTTTTTTTAAGGAGACTATTATGTTGTGTGCTCTGAACCAGCTTTGGGACATTCTGTTCAGTTGAGTAAGAGCTTCTAGAAAGATGTGAAGTGGAGGGTCAGTGCACACAGGGTAGGAGGCTTGCGAACGTATTGTCAAAATTCAGATAAAAGTAACGGAAGAGAAGTGTAAAATAGCTAGAGGCAGAGGGCCATGGCATAAATGGTAAAAATTTAAATGAATCTCTTCTTTCTCTTGCAATTAATCGTAAGGGGTTTTTGTTTGTTTGTTTGTTTGTTTGTTTTTTTCCTTTGAAACTAAAATTGGTAACCCTTGAGAGTGAGCAGTGACAACTTCCTCTACTTGCCCTTTCTCTGATCTGAGGATGGTCTCACTCTCCACAAAGGAATGTGGTATGCCCAAACCCAGACATTCAGAAATCCTGTTTAAAAACAGTCCTGTCCTCCCCCACCAAAATAAGCATACAGACCGAAAACTCCAGTGCATTTGTTTCTAAACTTGAAATGTTAACACTTTAATGTATTTTGAATTACTTTTAACATTTTTTCTTCGCTTCTGAACTTCTTAATATACAGAAATACTGCAAAATTCACTGCAGTCCTGAGGAATGAGATTCTCACCCCATCCCCTGCATGTTGGCTCTGGAGCTTTGAGAATGTCTGATAAAACCACAGGAATTTACGCAATTACAAATTACTACAATTTACAAGCCCCGAGTGACTCAATCTTGATGGTTCTAGCAAATTCAAACAAGAAGGAAAGTTCTTACTGTTCCAACATCAGAGTGCTCTGCTTGCCCAAGCCGGGGAGAGAAAGGATCCCTATTTTAGTCAATTAAAGGTAACTCTGCGCTCCCTTCAGAGTTGGGACTATTGTGTGCTCAGGTTTTCTTCACTATTTTCTTTTATTCTGCTCTCAGCTCTTAGCCAAGCGATTGTCAATAGCCTGAGAGCTTGGACTACAGTAGCTGTTTGGGTAAAGGCATGAAGTGAAGCACAAACATGCTGTACCAACAGGAAGCATGTGTCTTCTGACTGTCCAGGAGATATCTTCATGGTGATATTCTAGTTCTGTACATGGGTAAATATTCCATGTAAAATAAATCCTTTGGAGACAGGCAATTGCAGGATCAGGGTCTCCATTCTGTTCTCTTCGGTTTGGGTGAGTCTTTGTGAATGATCTTTAAGAAAATTTAGGTTTTGCTTTCTCCTTTATTATTCATTTTGTTCCTGTGATTTTTTTAACCACTGTGAGAGATTTCTTTTGCAAGACCTGACATATACAGAGGGCATAACTACAAATTTGCCAAATGCTAGCTTGTCCTCTTTTCCTCTGAACTAGCCCGTAACTCCATCATAAGAAGGTAAATTTATGGTTATATTTATTTTCTTCAGAGGAATTTTTCTCTTTCAAATACATTTGAATCATGGAATGTTTATCTCCAAAGTGTCAACACTGCTCTCAAAGGCAAAAAAAAAGAAAAAGAAAAAAAAAAAAAAAAATGTGTATTCAAGGATCCGATTGGAGCAGAGGCTCATTTCATACAGGGGTTTGGGAGAATTTACTTTATTGTAAATGATAATGATGTGGCAATAAAAAAATCACTTCTCAATAGCTTTGCAGTAACTCATAGCAATTTTCAACAAATCATCTAAAGATCTTTAATAATTCAGTCTTCAAAAGCTTCATTTTAACTCAGTGCTGTTGGCAGAGGTCAAAAAAGCAAATCAAATCTCAGACTGCTAGGAAAGGAGGAATATACATCATTGCATGTATCAGTATACATGGCTGTGCTGCGTTAATCAATGGTTTGACTACACCTTGAATACTGTGGGGAGTTCTGGTCCTCTCATCTTAAAGCACATTTTAAAACCCCAAAAACATACCGTCCTTCCCTAGAAAAACTGGGAAAGAGGGGTGGTCAAAGGTGTGAAATTGTTGCCAAATGAAAAAAAAAGAACAGAGTAGGTTGGGACTTCTGAAGAAGAAACAGAAAAGAGGAGTATGAAATCATGCATGGCATGGAGAGGATGGACAAATATTGTCTCTTCCAATGATAGAATCACAGAACCATTATGGCTGTAAAAGACCTCCAAGGTCATCGAGTCCAACTGTAAACCCATCACCACTGTCCTCGTTAACCATGTCCCTAAGTGTCTCATCTACATGATTCTTTACCACTGCCAGGGACAGTGAATCCACCACTTCCCTGGGCAGCCTATTCCAATGCCTGACTGCTCTTTCCATGTAGAAATTCTTCCTAATATCTAACCTGAACCTCCCCTGGCACAACTTGAGGCCATTTCCTCTTGTCCTATCCGTAGTTATTCTGAGAAGAGATCAACCCAGCCTCCTTACAATCTCCTTCCAGGTAGTTGAAGAGAGCGATAAGTTCTCCCCTGAGCCTCTTCTTCTCCAGACTAAATAACCCCAGCTCCCTCAGCTGCTCCTCATAAGGTCTGTGCTCCAGCCCCTTCGCCAGCCTTGTTCCCCTTCCTTGAACATACTCCAGCACCTGCATGTCTTCTTGTGGTGAGGGGTCCAAAAATGAACACAGTAGTTGAGGTGCAGCCTCATCAAGAAGAAGGACGCTGAGTGAAGCTAAGGGGACAAGCTCAAACCAAATAAAAGGAGCTTTTTTTTCCCTGTAAGTAGTAATAGGCCAATAGAACCTCATGGAACTTCACACCAAAAGCTGCTGTAAATGAGAAAATAGTCAAATAGCTGAGAGAAAAAGCTACTCAGAGTCACTGACTAGACGAATCGTGTTGCGTTATGTGTCTCCTGAGATGAAAATAGCCAGAAAGCGGGAAGAGCACCCAGCAGAAGAATCTCATCTGCCTGGCCTGTTCTTGTACTTCCCTGGATCCTGCTTCCGACCGCTGCTGTACGACGCAAGCAGGACTGGGTGCCCTTTGCTCTGGAGCACCAGAGCCGCTTTGGGGGAACCCAGGCAGTCACTTGACAGGCCGGTCCGGAAGGCGCCGCTGATCTGTGGGCTGCCTCCAGGTGGGTTACCTCAGGCGCAGCCTCAGGTGCAACAGGCTGCGCGCCCCGTCTCGGGGGCACCCACTAGCCTCGCAGAGCACCCCGCTGCCATCACCACCGTGTTCCCAGCACCAAGCTGGCCCATATGGAAGTATTGCCGTGCTACGCTGCTGTTTGCTGCGTGGACATACCCAGTGCCTGAGTGGCTACGGGAGTGCACCAATTATTTTGGCAGAGTCTGCAAAACTGGTTGAATATATATATGTTTAGATTAAGTTGTTAAATTGTCAAAAGCAGGAAAAAAAGTATCACAAATTCTCATTTTGTTTCCATTTTCCACTTACTCATTTCACAGGCCTAGTCATTTTTCTGAGTGACAACTTGGGATCTGAAAATCAGTATTGTTTTTCAGTTCATGTATCATCGGTGGCAATAATAAAAATATGCAGTAAGAGTTGATGCTGCCTCAAAAATAGAATCCATCATGTTCTCTTGACTGTGCTAGCTTTGGAGATCTAATAACACTGAAAATTAGTAAATAACTATTTTTAATCACTAGAGTCAGCAGTTCTGACTCAGAGTGTCCACAAAGGAGCTCAGCTTTGATTACAAGGATTTTTTTTAAAATATTGTCACTCTTTATCTTAGTTACACTTTTAAAGGGAATGATATGTATTATATGAACAAAAAACATGATGTTGTTGTCATTATAAGCTGATGAAGAAAGCTATTAAGTATTTCTGCGTGGGTTAATATTTAGCAGTAACAACTTTATCATGTGCTTCTCAGGGTCTCCAGTTGGGGGCACTGAGCAAACACAGAAACATGGGAATGGGCAAACTGAATGAGGCTTGATGGCACTTAGTCCATGAGACTGCTTGGTGGGATGTAGAAAATAAAATTATAAAATTGGATGTGAGATAGATACAATTGTCACTTAGGAGTTAGATTTTTTTTTTTAAGATGAAGTATATTTCATTTTCAAAACTCCTCTCTTACTTATAACTGCACTGTTTATCTTCATTAACTGTAAGTCATTTTCATTACACTGTTTCTCATATAAAACTAATAATCATAGTATTTCTAAAGCCAACTCCTTAGGAAATAATTTAAAATTCTAGATGGGCCCAGGTAGAAATGCTGCTACTAATGTAAATTTTATCTTTCAGCTTCATTAAATGTTTCTAGCCTAGTGTAAATCATAGCCTCTACCTACCTTCAATATTGCTATTTATTAACTTATTTCAAGGGGAGAGCTAGACAGTAGATGCTCACTAAAAAATGTGCAGCCTAAAGCCCCCGGTGCACTAGGATCTACATGGGCCCGTTCACACACACATTTAGTGTCTAAAACAAGGCCTACAGAGAAGATACAGGTAATTTTTAATTCAAGCAGTACTAATGATGCTATAAGGAATATGACATATAGACCAGCTACGTACACAATTAGGTGGTTTCATATCACATCATTTAAAGGTAATATTATAAACTATCCATTCAGGAATTCATAGCCCTAATTTTGTTGGTAAGGTCTTCTAAGACAAGCCTGTGTTGACAACCAGAAGACAATTTAGAAGGTAGACAAATAGTTCATAAATTTAACAAATTAAATGTGGGTTAAGAATTCAAAGCTAGAGTTTGATACCAAGTATAAGCGACTACGTGAAAGGGTGAATCAACACATCTGTAGTGAATATATTGGCGGGAAAAAAAGAACACTGAACAATTCCAGCCTCATAGTAACATAGGCCTTCCTTCCAGCGGGTATTTTTAGCTACATTTTGCAATGCTGCAGTGAGTTTCCTCATCCCTGGAGCTCCTGGCCTTCTCTCTGACCTCTGTATTACAAGTTATGACTGTGTGCAAAATATTTGAGCCAAAATTTTTGGTCCACGCCGCTGACTGTCAAAACACAGGGACTTCTGTCCGGGTGTAGATACTTAGTTTTGGAAAAGCAGCATAGTACATGTTGTTCATCATTCCTCAGGCTTCCTCACTCCCCCTGCCAGGCACCCAAAACAAAGCTCCCAATCATGCTACTTCTTCCTTTGTACTTTCTTTCTGACCACTGAAATCAATCTATAAACATCAAAGCTTCACAGCAGCCCTCAAAACTACTACCCCCACTTGCAAGAGAGTTATTTCAGCTTTCTGATTGCCTATCAGCTGGCTGGTTGCAAGGGAGGGAGTTATGACTTCCAATGCCCTAATCTAACCTCTGAGCCGCAAATACAAAGTTAGCCTGGTATTCATGATCCACTTTGCAATAACAAACTCTGTTTTTACTCTGAGAATCAGTGAGTAGGACTAGTTTCACTTTATAAGAAGCTTACTGTTGAAAAACTATGAAGTGTCCTTGTTTTTTAATATTATTGCGTTGTTCTAAGAGAATGAACCTGAATCTTGAGACTTAGAATGAATTGACACACGACTAAATATATATTAATTATTTTTATTAAAGTATCAAAACAAACTTGAGAATAGAAAACAAATTGCTTTTAATGCATTTTTAAGGTTCTCCTGAATAAAGTAAAGTTTCAGAAAACGCATGCAACATATTGCTCCTTTATAGCTTTGGAAACCTCTTTTCTTGGGCACAGTCAAATTAACTTCAGGACTATCATTTCTCAATTAGCGTGCAGGTGCACGCATGCACACACACATACACACAGTAAAAAGCAGCTATGACTGCACAAATAGAGAAATAAAAATAATTATCTCCCGACAATCGTAGTGGTATCGTACGAACATTTGGCGTGCTAGGTAAATAACATCGAGCAACAAAAGCATGACGCCTGCGTCAGCAGTGATAAGGTTAAGAGCAACCATACAAATTCCCAAAGGAGAGACACGAATTCCGTGATTATGCTCTAGTCGCGGCGGTAACACTTCACAACAGCTCAGGAGACAAACTCTTTTAGTCTGTTGGCATGAGATGCCCAAAGGGCAGAGCCGAGGAGCGAGGTACCGTGACGACGCCTCCCTTTCGCGCTGCCGTATGACAGAAGTCAAAGGCCAAAGAACGCTCCTCCAGCGAGCCGACTGTAACGCACTTCACGTGCGTCTGTTGTCTGACAAACAGCTGGCCCCACTGATTCCCCGTGTCACTCCCTCTGAGCCAGCGAAGTCGCAGCAGGGGCTCCAGCCTCGGCCTACAGGACGTTAGTGAAACTCTCACTGAAGTCAATGGAAGCTGCTTCCAACATACTGAGAGAAAGTGGATCCTCAGGACAGAATCAGACCTAACAGGTTGTCTTTTTAATACATTCACTTTTCAAATACATGAAGTACATACCTTTTAAACATGACATAGCTTGTAGGACATTACAATATATCCAGATCTTAGGAAAAATGCACTTAAAAGTTCTGTTGCAGAATATAAAGATCATATAAGGATCAGGTATGATATCTGATACACTCAACTGGGACTTGGAAGCTTGTGGCTGAGGTATCTTTACATTTAACCTTTAGAACAATTCAACACTGCACAACTGGTGTAAAATATTATGTACTGTAAGCTCCATTCTTAACGTCTGCTTCACTTAAATAGTGACTTTGAGCAGCTAGACACCACTGATCAGGAGGCGAAGTTTTGGAAGGTATAATTTGTGCGTCCAAACGCTGCACCTCATCTGAGGCAAAGAGGAAGGATAAGGATTTTCAATAGTGGTGTCTCAAATACAACCATTGAAGTTTAGGAATATATAATATTAAACACCAAGAGATAAAATTAAAAAAACAGCACAACACCTGTGTTTTCAGTTTTATCTTGCTTACAGTATTTATTAACTTTACTTATTAGGGTATTAGTGATAAATAAGGATATTTTCTTTTACAGAAAATTGTAAGGATATATTTTATAGGATTAAGCAATCTGAGAATTTCACAGAAACATCAGAATTTAAACACTCATAGTTCCAACTGTTTTGTCCAGCAGCTCTTCTACCAGTTCAGAAACATCTAAGGTTAGTATTTAATAAAAAATAAAAACAATTCTTCACTACATCAAAACTCTCACCTCCTTCAGATTCTAAGTAACATTTCTGATTGACTGTAGTCACCACTCAAAAGTAAAATAAAGTAACTGCAATCATATTTTACCCCTCTGAATCATCAGGCAATAGGGATAATCCTGACAAGGATGGGCAAAGCTTCTTCTTGCCCTATAAGAACTATCTGTATAACCAGACCTACTGAAGTCCATAGAACCTCTTCTCTGAGTGAGGCTTAGAAGCATGAACTAAGGCTTGCAGGATCAGATCCTAGTTTAAAATGTCTTTATTATTATTATTATTTTACCCGATTCACAAGCTTGGGATTCAGTCCTGCAGTTCTTTACTCAGGCAAAACCTTTATCAAAATCCCTTCGTACTTCCTCCCTCCAGAGGGTCTAACTCACCCAGCCACCCAGTGATGGTGCAAAATGCTCTCCAGCAACTCAAAGAAAAATTAGAGTCCCCAGCAGATAGTAGGTGGGGTTCCAGCTCATAAAGCACAAACTTAGCTACATGGATATTTTGCAAGAAACACTTCTTTGTCACACCTACCAGACTTTTCAAATTCAGTCTCTGAGATGAGTCACAGAAAAACCCACACAAGCGTTGTGAAAAAAAAAAAAGATTACAACGCCTAGTTGGAACTAAAGGCCTTTGTGTGTGCGCGTGTGCATGTACGTGTTTGGTTAGAATGCAGTATTACGTATCAGTACATTCTGCCAGAAAGCATCCTCCTGGAAACTTCAAAACCCGAAGAAAAAAAATAAACAACCCACTCTCGGTCTGCTTTCCCCACCAGCGGTAAGGAAGGGTAGTGTCCATCCAGCACAGCTGTCTGTACCACGTGCATCATCGCAAGTCATAGTGTTCTAGCACAAATGCTGTGAGTGCAGATGCTGTATACTAGTAGAGAGCTAAAACTTCTGAAGCTGTTGTCTGTAGCTCCTAGGAGTAGCAAGGACGACAGGCACAAAACCTACGTTTGAGGCAGAAGACACTTCAGTTTGATTGAGACCAGCTCTTCCAAGGGGAAGAATCGCTGTCAAGCCAAAATGATTCTTTCTGCTTAAGAAAGACACCTGCCCTTCCTAAAGGCTCTTGACTAATAGAATCCTACATGTTAAGTCAGCTCCTCTGTGGATTCTGGTAGCTGTTAAAAACATACTATAAATATTTCCATGTTTGCCGTATCACTTAACCTTGTAGTGTTCCTTCTTTGATCTGTTGAATAAAGAGATTCCTTTCATCTTCAGGTGTCCTTCCATTTTGTGCCCGGACTATACAAGTGGGCCTGTGGAGATTTAGCATGTATATCAAATGCTGCTTCTCATTCTTTAGCTCTTCAATCTGGGCTTTTAATTCTGCATTGATAGTTTCCAGCTTTTCTGATTCCTAGTCACAAAGTACAGACACAACTATTAGACTGAGTGCTTTAAGTAGCCAACTGCAATGTTTACCTAATAGCTGCAGTCTTTTATCAGTGAGAAAACTTATGACTGGCTGAGAAAGAAGTTAAAGGTTCTTAGAGCTCTATAGTGGTGAAACTACACATCCCCCAGGTCACTGTGGTCTGAAAACCAGATCCACTGCTGCCTTCTTTGCCCTTTAGAGGTGCAACAGAAGTTGCACAGCCCAATTCAGACCTCACGTACAATAGTATCCACACAGAGTAATTTTGCCATCTTCTGCAGTTACTCTGAACTACAGGGGTCAAAGCTGATCCAAAATTATGATGTCTCCTGTTAACTCCCTGGAATGTTATGATACATTTCTGTAAAGAGCACAACTTTTTTCCCTACCCCTGGATACAAGGACTAAGACAGGCCTGCTGCTGCTGTCCTCTAGCTTCACCTCGCAGCAGACCAGGTGAAGCCACTACGGAGGTTTTAGGATACGCAGCAGGCTAAGCTACTACAGCACCCACTTCATAAGGAGGTCAGACATTACCCGTGGATGTCTGTAGACTCGTGCAATGGGATTTTGATTTCTTTTTGTTGAACGAACAATTGAACAACACTTCAATTTACACATTCAAATTAATGTTATTCCACAGAAAAGATTCACTGAAGCAGAACCTCTTCACCTTCCTGTCATATTTTCATTTCTTCCAATTTTAATCAGATCTGATCTAATATATTGTAGGTTCAATTTTCACATAGTTAAGATTGTGAAGGTCTTGTTTAGATTTGGGTAACATCCTTCTGCATTTCCTCCTATGACAGCACTACAGTACTACTGTACTATCTACCCAGATCACGGCAGGATGAGAGAGCAAGAGAAAAAAAAGAAGTTAGTGACTTACTTTCTGCAAACATTCTGTTTTTTCCTTCTTTTTGTTTCGGCACTTTGCAGCAGCAATTTTGTTCCTTTCCCTTCTCCGTTTTTTCCTTTCATCCTCCTCAGGAGTAAACTAGCCAGCAAAAACAGATACACACAATCAGTAAGTTACAGTAAATACTCTATCAGTGTTTTGATAACTTCTGCATTTTTTAGAAACAATGCAGATAGTGTTGTTAGCACTCACATCATGAGTTACATAAGGACGTGGTTCTGACCTTGCTTGCAATACAGTAAAACTGTAGAAATTCCATTAAAATTGTCAATAAAAAAAAAAAAACAAAAAAAAAAAAAAGCACTTCCTGGACTTTAGATGGATGCAACCCACGCAATTCCTTATTTTAAATCAATGGCACTCAGAAAAATTGCCAAGTGTCTGTCCCACCCTGGCCAGGCTACATTTTACACCTCCATCTTGTTCCAAGTTTTCCAAGGAGAACAAGAAACCAGGAGCGCAGGGGAGTGCATGGAGCAGAGCGGAAGCTGAAAGCAAGGATGAGGCAGGGAGCTAAGGGCAGTGCAGGTAAGGGGACATACGATGACACTCCTTGACGGTTTGTGGATTTTTTCCCCTTGACAACAGCAAATTGATTTAAAGCAATATACAGACATATCCCCAACTTAGTCGATTCCTTCACTTTACAAGAGAAATACTTTTGCACTGCTAGTAAAAAGCTAGCATGGACCTCCCCATGCGGGGCATCCTGGACAGGCCGCTCTGAAGCGAAACTGCAACAACTTACTCCAGGTTCAGCCACAAGCAGGCAGAGAGAGGAGTTTAGCTCTGATCACTGTGAAGCACTGTCCATAATGAAAAATAATTATTTAATTATTGCTCATAATTAAAAGTAAAAGTATTCAACTAAAGCCCATTTAACTGCAGTGAGAAATACCAAAGGGCTTTCCAAAAGCACCTACAGAAAAAAAACAAAAAACAGGCTTTGAAGAATCAAACCTATTAAATGTGTTTAGGTGGAGCAGTTGGTCTGTATTTGATATAATTAGTGGTCTTGCCATGGAATTTGATTAGAGCCCTAATGAATCACCCTGACATGCAATCCACACCTCTGCTTTCATGACAGACGCTTCCACCGGCCTTTCAGAGACGGTCACGGTGTCCAGTGTGGAAGACATCCTGTGGGCTTGGCGCTTGTTCTGAATGGCAAATCGCAGTTCCTCTTTCACCAGTGGGGTTAAATTTGTGAAATCATCAAACCCCAGTGACCCTGCAGGGGACAAAGTGGGAACAATTGCGGAGGCGCTGACTTCTAATGCCGATACCTGGCCTGAGTGTTGGACCATCATTTTGCTGAAAAGTAAAGAAAAAGAGATGATAATAGTCTTTCAGCAACTTTAGAAAAGCAAAACAAACAAACAAACATTTGCTAAAGGTATATTTTAAACTGTGAAATAAGACTATAATTCTTGCACGGCCACAACCCCCATGCCCTACATGCCCCCATCTCCCACTGGAGTCAAGCAATGAAGAATTTGCTCACTAGCAAAAACTTCTGCTTGATTTCTGGTTAACGTCAATTTAGTATTTAATGCTACTAGCATATCATACAATTTCTAGATCTCTGAAACTTAAGGTGGAAGGAGTGTTTATATATGCATGCTCTAAAGCTTTACCCTGGCAAATACTATTATTACTTAAAACATAGAAGAAGGTTAAGAGAATCTCCATCCTCAGAGCTAAATCATCAAATTCCTGCTTGAAATGGAAAGAACAAAGTTTGAGCTCAGACATCCTCAGGTAAAGGTACAACAGCTCTTGTAGAAGCTGCAGTTTTCTGGGCATAAGCAACCCCCAAAATTATCCTGCTTGTTTTTACACAGGATGGTTGAGATCTGGCTATAGAGTCCTGAGCAGGAGCTGGCACAGACGTGAAGATGGGGTTTCAAAGCACAGAGCAAGCTGGGGGAAGAAGCCCTGAGGAATGATAAGTCATTTGTTTCATTCCTTTGCTCTTGTAAAATCTGAAACTGTCCTTGAGTGCCCTCCGCAAGAGTTTTAAATTCTTAGATATTTTGGTCAGATCTCCTGCTGACATAAAACAGTGTAACTGAGGAGACTTAGGGGAATTATGCTAATGGATACCATGGGGACGGATACCCTCCCTTAGGTCCAGCAGTTTTCCTAAGGAAATGAACCTGGCTGACGGCGCTCTCCGCTCTCCTCTTTTTAGTCACCCTCATGTATTTTTTTAGTTGGTTGAGAAACAACAACTGAATGTGGAAGGGAGAGGGAGAGGGGCCCTCTGTGCTTCATGTAAAGCGATGGCCCCCTGGGTGCCCCAGCCAGCCCGGCCGGCGCTGTCCTCGCCCAGACCCAGCATCACAGGAGGTCTGGGCTGAGCGGCAACGGCTGAAAATCCAGAGGAAATAGGATTATTCACAAGGCAATCTGTCCTAAATAGGACTTTACCTTTTGTGTGTGTGTGTGTGTTTTTATTATTATTTTTAATGGCTGTTGGGATAATTACAGCACGTGCTGCCTACTCTCTTGGCTGGAACTGCAATAACTGGAGCAAAGTCAGTTACAGCTACCTCGGTGCAGGTGGGCAAGCAGTTGCCTCAGGGCGGCCACGTGGGTTAAGTTAAATTTCCGCGCGGCCAGGCCAGAGTTGAGCAGTTCCCTGCCTGCCCCTCTGTAACGCGGCAAGAAGGGCTTGGGCATCACGTGCCTTGACAGAAGGACAGATTTTGCGCAGGGCTGTCTCAAATACTGCACTGCAAATCCACCCCAGGGCGAGTCAGAATAGCACCCAGTTCGTGCCAAGCGAGGGCAACATAAAAACCCAAGGGCAGCAAATTGCCTCTTGGTAAAGAGTGACCTTGCCCAGGCACCGGAGCGGTGACCACGGCGCAGAGGGAGGATTCCCGTGTTCTGGGGGTGAAATCCTGAGCACACTGTGGTCAAAAGGAGATTTTCAGTTGACCTCAGCGGGGCCAGGATTTCACCTTCAGTTTTTAAAGGCGGGGAAATTATTTGGAACAATTTGTTATTCAGAGAGACCTTGGGAAATTTATGTAATTCTCTTCAGAAAACCCCTGCTCATGAGTCATATTTAAAGTACTGATACGGTTTAATCCCATAATCTCAGAAAGCAAGCGGGTACCCTTTTCCAACAAGTCAGGAACATCCCCATAATTTCCAGCTGAACTCCTCCCGAGGCCATCTACCATTTACCAACGTCCGACAGGCTCCCAGCAGCACCGGAGCCGCTAGCGGCTCCAGAAACCCCAGCTGCCTTCGCTGAGAGCCCCTTTGGCTCCCAGGGATGGTTTCATTTGACAAAGTTAATTCTGTTTAACGCACTCAAACTGGGAGGCTCAAACTAACAGCAACAGCCTAGGAAGAATTAATGGGGCCAACGGCTTTCCAGCACTGGTGGTTTATTCCTCTATCCATATATTCCTCCCCAGAGGAAACCAAAAATGTTCATATTTTAGCCAGGTGACTGGGAAATTGTGTCCACATTGCATTTCTGCTAGTGCCGAGGGCAGCCTTGGCACCAGTGAGTCCTGTACTACGCTGTGATATCCTCGGGTGCTCATTCCTTGATAAAAAAAAAAAAGAGAGAGAGAAAGAAGAGAAGAGAAGAGAAGAGAAGAGAAGAGAAGAGAAGAGAAGAGAAGAGAAGAGAAGAGAAGAGAAGAGAAGAGAAAAAAAAAAGGGTGGGAGGGTGCCCACCAGGCGAGGAAGCTCAGAGGGAAGCGTCCTTGGCCAGGGAAAACTGCTGCTGTCCTGCCTGAGTAGTGCTCTGACCTTCCCAACATCCGACTTTGTTATTAAATAAAATAATAATAATAAAACAGCATTTGACTATTCTTTCCTTTCTCACAGATTTTGTCCCCCCAAAAAAAACAGAACAAAGCAAACAAAAAAGAAAACAAACAAACAAAAACTCTCTGTCTATAAGTTACCCCGAGCAGTATTTCATTTTCTCCGCGTTTGTAAGGAAAAGGAGCTGGGGAAGTTCCAGGAAGGAGATAAAATGGGGAGTCCCTGTCCCGCCGGCGTGGCCACCCCGGGGTCCGGTTTTCGCTGCGGCCGGGACGCGGGTCCAGGCGGGACCCGCGAGGTGCCGACCCCTCGGCCGGGACCTGCCTCCTGCCTCGTCCCGGCCCCGGAGCCGGGCGCAGCGCTTCCCCCCGCCGCTCCTCCTAGCGGCTCCGGAGACCCGTCCTCGCGCCGCCTCTCGCTCGCTCCTGCCTCGAGATCCCCTTTCCCACCTACGCTGGGCGCTTGCAACTTCTTTACCCAAGTTTTCACCTGAGGATGCGGCCGCCCGCGGCAGCTCCCAGGCTGTTACTCGAGCACAGGCGCACACCGGAGCGCGAGCGCCCGCAGCGGCCCCCGCCGCTCCTTTCTCTTTTGCTTCGCCCGGCTCGAGCCGCCGCCGCGGCTCCCGCCCGGGAGCTCCTTCCCCCCGGAACCGCGAGCCCCGGCA
>JAWLRI010000833.1:5246034-5264649 GCA_034781795.1 Crypturellus tataupa
GCTCCGTCCCTCTATGGGGCTGATCCCCCCCGGCCTCTCCTCTCTATGGGGCTGGTCCCCTCTACCCCCTTTCTCTCTATGGGGCTGATCCCCCCTGTCCTGTTCTCTTTATGGGACCGTCTTCCCCACCCCATTCCTCTCCATGGGGCCAATTCCACCCCCCGCAGCTTCTCCAGTCTATGGGGCTGATCCCCCCCTACCCCTCTCCTCCCTATGGGGCCGACCCCCCTCACCCCCTTCCTCCCTGTGGGGCCGGCCCCGCCGCCGCTGTCCCCGCAGGCAAGTACATCGCGTCCACGCAGCGCCCCGACGGCACCTGGCGCAAGCAGCGGCGCGTCAAGGAGGGCTACGTCCCGCAGGAGGAGGTGCCCGTGTAAGTGGGGCCGCCGGGGGGCACGAGTGGCCGTGGGGTCCGTGGCCGTGGGGCCCGAGTGTCTGTGGGGTCAGAGTGGGGCCCGCATCCGTGGGGCCCATGTAAGTGGGGCTGCTGTGGGGCCCGAGTGTCCGTGGGTCCTGTGTCCGTGGGGCCCGTGTCCGTGGGGCCAGAGTGGGGCCCGTGTAAGCGGGGCCGCCGTGGGGCTAGAGAGTGTCCGTGGGGCCCGAGTGTCCGTGGGTCCTGTGTCCTTGGGGCCAGAGTGGGGCCCACGTAAGTGGGGCTGCTGTGGGGCCCGAGTGTCCGTGGGGCCCGAGTGTCCGTGGGTCCCGCATCTGTGGGGCCAGAGTGGGGCCCGTGTAAGTGGGGCCACAGTGGGGCCCGCGTCCGTGGGGCCGGCGCTGCGGGCGGCTCCGCGCGCTCTTCCTGGCGCTCCCGCGGGAGCGGAGCACAATTCCCTGCGCCGGGGGAGCCGCTCGGTGCCGCGGCAACGCCGGATGCCGGGCCGTTCCCAGGCGGATGCCGCCTGTTCCCCCCTGCACCATCCGCCCGTTCCCGGGGCTCCGCGTGGGGCCGGATCCGTCTCAGGGTCCCCTCGGGAGCACCGCGGGGCCGGATGAGGAGCGGATGTGGGGCGGGATGCGGAGCGGGATGTGGGACGGAATGCAGGGCAGGATGCGGGGCAGGATGAGGGGCGGGATACGGAGCGAGATGTGGGGCGGGATGTAGAACGGGACACGGAGTGGGACGTGGAACGGGACACGGAGCGAGATGTGGGGTGGGATGTGGAGCGAGACGCGGAGCGGGATGCGGAGCAGGACACGGGGCGAGATGCGGGGCGGGATACGGGGCGGGATGCAGAGCAGGATGCGGGGGGGGATAGGGGGCGGTATGCAGGCTGGGATGCGGAGCAGGATATGGAGCGGGACGCAGATCCATCACTCACGGCGCGCCGCTCCCCGCAGGTACGAGAACAAAGACGTCAAGTTCTTCAAGAGCAAACCGGAGCTGCCGCCGGGGCTGAGCCCCGCGGCCGCCGCGCGCCTTTGCGCCGCTGCCCTTAACCGCAGGTGCCTCCCGCAGGTACCGGGCGCGGGGAGAGCGGGACCTCTGAGGCGCTCGGGGATGAACCAGCCGTGTGAATTCGGATCTACAATTTATAGCCTCAGCCAGACAATTAATTTCATAACGTTCAGCGGGGCTGTACTATGATAACATGTCTCCAGCTGTTTATTCTGGGAGCTATTTTAACGAGGGAATTAAATTGCAATTAGATTTTTTGCTCACGCAAGAGCCAGCCTCACCTCGGCGGGTGTCTGCCCGCGTTTGCACCCGCGCCTCCGAGGCGCCCGCGGGCTGCTCGAGCTGCACGCGCGTGTACTCACCTGCGCACGAACCAACCCCAGCTCCTTCCAAACAGGTTCATCACCTTGTCTTTGTTCATCTGTATTGATCAATATCAAATATAATACATATAACGCCAGGCAAAAAAAAAAACAAAAAACAAAAAAACAAAAAACTACTCTCTGGAGAGGTCTAGAGCAAGTTGCACATTTTGGCTTGGAGCACTCTATGAAGTTTTTATTACTACAAAGGCATAATTTTACCGTTCACGCCCCGCGCAGAAACAGCTGGCATCATTTTTCTCAAACCCCAAAGAAAAAAATATCGCTCCCGAATGGAGGCCAAATGTGGAAAATTTCATCTCAAGAGATAATTGGTTGGAAACTTCAGAGCATGAAGTTATTGTGGAAACGGTTTAGCAACATTAGTTTTAGTGGTCACGACCAGGTGCTTGCTGTAATTCTGACAGAGAGATTTAGCAACTGTCCATTCTCGGTTTACTAGCTGGATTATAAATGGAAACTTATCCAGAGTATTTTCAGCTAAATAGAGCAATGCCACAGAATAATAAAGGTGAATAAACAAAAGCAATTCCCTCTTCCTCTGTGGCTGCAAATACCTTTGCAGACAAGTTGAAGGGTCACAAAAATTTGCTGAACAGTCTCAGCACTTCCCCAAGCAGGCGGACAATTACTTTGTTTTGAACTGGACCAAACTAAAGCCAATACATTTGTTTTTTATACAGTGCTTCTGCCTTGCTGCTGGCACCGTTATTGGCAGCGAGCTACGCTTGGTACGAACACCGCCGGTTGTGATACTTCCCTGACGGCTTCAGAAACGAGAGGGCTCCTCCCTGCAGAACAAATCAAGGGATTGCTTCTCCGTGCTTTTAAGATTAGGCCACTGAAACATTCCCTGGCTTGAAATTCTACTGTAAAAAAAGAAACCGCGGTGAAAAATAAACTGAGTTCCAGCGCATCGTGTAGGTTCAGTCCTGCTCCCAAGGCTAACTAGACTCAAGAAAGATGTGCACCGAGACTCCAGTTCCATAAAAGCTATATATAACTATTAAGAATATCAGGAAGGGGAAGGGTATGGCCACCAGGTGCCCGAACGCTCTGTGCCAGGTTCCTCTCCCAACACCCCCCTCAATGCTTTCCATTTGCCTCCCTCTGAACACTATGGTGCTTCCCCCTTCACACGCTGCTGTTAGCAGAAGCTTCAGGGGACGCCACCGCTGCAGCAGCAGCACTTTCAGAGCCACAAAATCATGAAATCAACATCAGTCACCTCTGCATCCCCTGTTAGAGTCCTAGCATGGGAACAGGCACTGGGTGATCTCTGTGGAGAGAAATACCTCCCACTGCCCTTGCAGCCTGCAGGGAGAGGAGCGAGCTCCTTCCTCTGCCTTTTCCTGACCTAATACTGCCTCCGCATCCCTTCGCGCCGCTTTAGACATGGTAACTATTGGAATAAGGCTAAAATGTCGTTCTCCTGCAAGCAAGAGACCTGCATCCTTACCGCAAGAAGCTTTCTGCCCTCCCTTGTCTTAATGTTTGTGAAGCCATACGATCTCAGACAGAACACCATCATAAAATCCAGAGCCCATGTGGTTTTATGGTCATGCAATTCCATTCAACCCATTCGGTCTGCGGAAAATACATTGAAATGTACAGAAAATGTGCAGGGAAATATTGAGTAAAACCTGTTCCAGAGGTTTTAATTGTAGTTACTTTTGACACTACTGTGACCCTGATGGGTCCTGTTTTCCCCTTCATGGCACATGTATGAGGAGTTTTCTGCAGCTCAGACTTACTGTGTTGCAAAATGAGCACAAAACTAGACTCCCTGCCAAGGAAAGGTTTTCTGCATTTCTGTGATGGGAATTGACCTTTGCTGTGACTTTGGCTATGCACTATGTTCAGTTGTGAACCTATGTGGAAAAGTCCCCTGCTTCCCGAAACATGCACTAGTTTTGAGACAAGTTTCATACCTGACAAGGGCAGCGTTGAGACCTGGCGTTTTTTCCAAAGTTCGGGTTGCTGCTGCTTGAGTCAAGGGACTGTCCTGTGGTGGAAACAGCCTCAGTAGCTCCCACCTAGCCCAGGGCTGCCGCCCGGGGACTCCCTGGGGATGCGGGGACTTCTTACAGGGTTCTCCCCAAAGGTGACTTACAACTGAAAAAAGAAGTTAAAAGTAGAAGGGATAAAATTCACTATGGAAGGGTTGGACATCTCCTGGGACACATTAGGAGCTCCCAAAACTGAAGGGAGTTAAAAGCCATTTAATATTATTCAAGTGGATGGGCATGTGCCTTGCAGAAGGAAATTATAAGGACAAAATTTTAACACTGTACTCCTTAATGCTAAAGACAAGATTTGTTTGCTCCTTGCTTTTCTCTCCTCAGTTTACATTTCTTTCCTTACTGCTTATCACGATCGCTGTCTGATAATCCTTCTAAATCCATCTCTCCTCTTTATTATCTCCCTTTTAGACACTCTCCCCTTTCCTCATTTCTTCTCTCTTGCCTATTACCTTCAAACAGCAACTTCTCCTCTCCTTTCGCAACTTTCCTCCCTTCCTTTCATTTCTCTCACCATATCCCTGTATTCCATCATCCCCCTTTCTGTTCTCTTTTTTTTCCAGAGATTTTCTCCCATTGGTCCTGCTGCTCCTGCTTCTTCAGCCTCCTGAGTTTAAATGAGTCATTTTACTTTTCTCTTTCACTTTCCATCATTTTACTTTTTGTTTCTCCCCTTGTACAATGGCAACGTAATTGCCAGGGGGTGCAGCAAGACGTGTATTTCAAGAGCAAGTTCTGGTACCCAAAATACCATGAGCCACAGGGGAACCATCCTAAAGGAAGCGCTCCAGAGCTGGGTCCATCACTGCTGTCACGCGCAGTGTTTTCGGGGCGGCTGCGGGGGCGACAGTGCAAACACCTACCCTGACCGGCCGAGAGCGCTGACTCTGGCTCAGCCAACCACATCTGCAGTTTCCTTTTCCTGAAACCTTCCAGGGTTTATTTTTTTATCAGATGGACTTTGCGCACTGGCACTGTAGCTGGCCAAGCCTGTAATTACAGTTCCCGAGCTGTTTGGATACATCCAAACAAGCAACAAATAGCAACAGAAAATGAAAAGAGATCCCACATTTGAGATCCCTGGTATGAAAGAACCACATCTTAACACAGATTGAACAAAGCAAAGTCACTGATTCCACATACAATAGGCTTGGTGCATTAACTGCTCTCCAGACAGGTGTAAATACCTCTCTACTAGAACGTTGCTATATTCCCATCCATTTCATGGCAGGAAAAGCCCTGGCTTTACAGATCCTCCTCTCCTCTCTCCCCTCCCCATCCCATCCTCTTCATCATGGCAACAGATGCCAGATTCTCGTTTGTGAGCGCAGTTTTGGACTCGTACTGAGCCTCCTCCGCGGCTTTGTGTGGACAAAGCTGCTCGCTGGGGAGAGCAAGGAGCACAGCTCGACCCAGCTGCTCCTGAAGTCAACGGAAAGATTCCTGTCAGCGTCAATGAGAGAAATTTAGCCCCAAGAGACTATGAAAAATCAGCATCTAGTCACGGTGGCTGCCAGTGCTTCAAGCTGTCCGAAGGAAAGGACTTCAAGGATATGTCTAGAAATTACTCGTGGAAGGTGTAGCCTAAGCTTAGGTGGACTGCTACAATGATGGCTTGTGCTCCTGTGCTCCCTATAAAAAGTCACCTTTTCACTCTGATTTCACTCACACTGTCTGATACCTGGTACCATGAACAATACTCCTAATAGCCCTTCTCATCTGCCTGGGAAGCTATTCCACAACTCACCAGAATTACCAGAAATACATGCATCTAACTCTTAAGCATTGATTTTGATATAAACCCGGTTTAAAACAACAAAAAAAGATGTGTGGTGCAGATTTACGATTTATGATCCCGGGCTGTCACTGCAGCTTTCTCTCTGCTTATCTTCTGTCCTCTCACCTACTTTTCATGTGACTTACCACAAAAAGAACGCGTGAGCGATCTTAACTTCCAACCTCTTATCTTTGCTGCTTCATTTTTTTGGCTTCAGCTGTGCAGTGACTTGCCCAGATAGTAGGTGCAAAGTATAAGCAAAAGGAGAGCAACAGAGGAGACCAACCTCTGCACGGTTTTCAAATCAGATGTCCCCGAGCGTGAACACATGAGCATGCCGCTGACGGGAGTGTGAGCCCGGCACCACTGGCGAAGGGAAGGAGTTTGGTGGGAGACCTTTGTGACACTCAGTCCAGGGGCAAAGGAATTCTGCCACTGCGTAGGCTCTGCCTTCAATGAAAGGTACCCACGCAGAGAGAAGTCGTCTCCCCTCTCCCAAGGTCCTCACCGAGGCTGGAGGCTCCGTTGGGCTCACAGTCTCCACAACTTCCACAAGGGAGAGGAGCCCTCGGCAGTGCAGCCCATGGCTCCGTGACTGGACGGTCCCTCCTCAGCAGGAGGGCACGTGACTTTCATCCCTCTTCACCAGAGAGAGGTGACGAACTCAGGACTTCTCCAGAGCAAGTGCTCTCCCTTGTGGACTTTAGAAAGGAAAAGAAAGGAAAAAAGTTAAGTCCCGCAGGGTGCTTTGCAGCAGGCTAAGCTCCTAAGGGAAGTGTGGGGCCACACATTGCAACGGTGCTCGACTCCCCTGATCGCAGAGAGAGGCGGCACTTGGGGCCACGCAGCGCTCAAGTGCTGCCAACCCGCTCGCCCAGGAGCTGCCTCCAAGCCCACGGGTTTCACAGCTCACCCGCCTTTACTGCATTGGGAGCCTCATGCAAAATGGGGGCTTGGCAGCACGTCTCCGCCAGCCAAACACAGCGATGACCGTGTCCACCATGTCTGTCTCCCTCTCGTAGAGCTGGGCTTCACTTCTCCTGGATTTGCAGTAATTATTAACAGCGCGGAGTAGGAGTGATGTGCCCACGGAGTTGGCAGTGAGGAAATGACGGGGCTCCTCGATCAGTCGTCGTGGCTTTGGCGAACTTGCTCGTCATCCCTTGGTTCTGTTTCCCAGTCTGCTGAAATAGATAATGATATTTTTAATTCCAGGGTAAAGCATCTGAGATTCACCAATGGAAATCTTATACAAGATACATTGCTATCTTTTATTTTAATATCTAATTTTAATTAGCTGCGTCTCAAACCTGTGGCTTTTGCTGTTGAATGCTGTTCAGATACATCAGCAGCTATTCTTGCTATTCAGTGTGTATATCAGCGTGTGTAGTATTTAGCAGACCCAGTAAGGTTTCTGGGTGTTTTTTCTTTATGTGAAAGTTTTATATAGACTTCTAAAATGAATGAGAATCTTTCAAGCACCAAATAGAAGCCCAGATTCAGCACAGTAAATAAATGTGCATCTAAACAGCCACAGTCAAAAATTCTTCCTGAACTTGAGACTTACTGCTTAGTGAACAGATAATATTATCCTGAATAAATATTATGAATCTGTATTATAACATAGCCTTGTGGTAATATATATTTTTGCTATGCATTTGCAATGACAGCACCTGGTAAGGTATAATATTGTAGCCTTTTGTCAAGATCAGCATTTTGGCAGTTTTATACAAATGGGCAGATCTTTTACAGATATTTGAGGTATAGCAATTACTGTATATTTCTAAGAAAACAAAGCCTTTCTTTCTAAAGTCTTAGGATTTGCACTGATGCTGAACTGTTTAAATAAGTAAAAACCTTAATGAGGCACAGGGACATGAAGAAGAAAAGCTGAGGTTTCTGTCCTCCTGTTAACACTGAAGTTTGCATTAATAGCAGACTTTGGAGGAGTGTCCAGCTGGACAAAAAGAAGCTACACTGGATCTTATAACCACTGATATGGAAAAAGTCTTTTTTTATTATTCTTTTCCCCTCTAATTCTAATATGCCTGGGATTTAACAAATAATTTAAATCTACTTTTCTTTCCCCAGAAAGTTATTTGGAATTGAACAATTAATTCCTGCACTTGAACGGGGATGCTCAGGGCTAGTGCCTGAGCCACAGCACTGCATTCCCAGATGACCTCCTGCGTACTCGAAGCCTGTGGCTCTGGGGGCTGCGGTGCTGCTGGAAAACTTCCCATTCCCGGGCGATTTGCACTGCAGCAGCAGGGGTTGCTAATGCATCTTGTGTATAAGCAGTGACGACCGGTAAGAAAAGCATTTTCTCGTAGCTTAATGATCAGCTGGAAGAGTTTTCATCTCTCTATCTGTGCTCAGCTTGTCACTTACTGACAGGAAAAGCCTTTTCCATCAGGCATTCTTACTGTTACACAGTAAAATGTAAAATACAAAGAGGAGGAATAAAATGATCGGCTCTGCTTTATTCACACAAACTAAACTCCCACTGTGGCAAGTGAGAAAGTAGAAGCAGAACAGGACCCAAAGGACTGGCAGCAGGACCGCAGGACCTGGAGCAGGGAGCCAGGAGGGCCATCCCATATAAAAAGATTTTACAAACCAATGCAAAAGAGATGAAAACCAAGAAAATCCTTTAGGGCAGCTACATGGCAAAAGGACTTTTGCTGGAGTTAGTTGACTCTGGTCACTTTTGTTTGACTTATTGTTGTTTTCTAGTTGCTTATTTTGTTCCATACTCTTCTGTGGAAGTATCTTACGCTCTTATGGTACAAGAGCAAATGCAGGATAGTATTTTATGGAGAGTAGGATGGATTTAGGAAGAGGATGGGGTTACAAATCATCCCAAGGAAATGACACCTGATGGATGATTTTCTAAGCTAGACAGAATTTGCTCTAGGAAGTCTATGTCTTAAAACTTCACTACATTTTTTTGTCAGTGTTGCAAGGGATTATTCAAATCATAATTTGTACAGAGATAGGACATACATTAAAAAAAAAAAAAGGAGCTTGCTTTTTGGTTTCCATATGATTTCCAACACTAGGAAAAAAACAGAGAAAATCCTGCTTAGCAGAGGTGATGGGCCAGGTGAAGCAGAGGGTAGCTCAGTGCATGTGAGGATACGCAGCTATCGACTTGCGGAGACAGAAAGCTGCCTTGTGAAAAGGGCTGCTACCCTGCACGCGGGCAGCTATTTAAAGTAAGCATTTTTGTATCGCTAGGATTTACCAAGACGTTTAAAAGCAGACGTGGGAGTTCTCTCCCTAATACCCCAGCAGTTCAGCGGGAGGTCAGCCCCAATTAATTTTGCAGGGCTGTGCCCACAGTGGGAGAGGACTAGAGCTCCTCATTATCCGCTTTGCTTTTGCAGACAAATATTGGAGGATTTTAAGTGGTAATTTGCACATATTTTAAACTAGCTTAAAATTGCTCTCATCTAAAGCTGTAAGGACCCAGCTAACCAAAGAGGCTGTACTACCCTCATATATAGAAATACGCAATCAGCCATCGATCAGCTTATGGGAAAGTAAAGACATAAAAATTAAATACTCAGGTAAAGGCCGGTCAGGAGTATTCAGCAGATCTCACTGTGACTTTGCTGTGTTCTGTACAGGAATTCAATACTGTATTGTTCCACTTTAAAGGAGAGATTCACCCTTTTTTTTTTTTTTAGGACTCCTTTTCCAATAAATGGAAAGTGTAGATCATGCATATTTAAATTTGGCAAATTTTCCCGTAAGTGAAAGCTGATCAAAGTAAAACACGCCAGGCCACCCCATTTTAATGAGGCAGAGGCCTGCCATGTGCTGGAGAGGAAAAGAGTTTCCTTAATAATGCTGAGATATTTCTTCCCCCTGCATAAGCTAAGATGTTCCACCTGGTATCAGGAAAACTGAAATGTTGAGTTAAGCACTCGTCCAAATGACATCAGCGTTTCGGTACCGTTAAATATTATGTAATCCACAGCAAAGCCTGGCACTCTGCTCTCAATTTATAGTTGTGCCGCGCGCTTCAGAAGGAGGTTTTTTGGAGTCAGGATTTCAGGCAGGATCAGAGCCATAAATTAGGCTCAGTCTTCTGCTTCCTGGCTTTGGTGAAGACACCTCTTTTAGTGCTGTTCATATAACCACCTCAGTTTAACCAGCTAGATAAATCATCCTCTTACTTGTAGCAGAAACTAGACCTATGACAGATTAATGAAAACTGGCCATCAGCTCCTCCCAGATAAGAACTAGCAAAATTGCTTTATTTTATCAACCAAGTTTTTGGCTTAGGATGGCTTACCTTTTTTTTTTCTTTCTTTTTCTTTGTTTTTAGTATAAAGCAAGGAGAATATGATAACCTGCAGGTAACATCTAAATATGGTAGAGTATTTTTTTTTGCAGATGACTTGCACTATGTGCAAAAGAGGGTATTCAGAGTCTGAAGTCTTCTCAGCAATTTCCTTAGTAGTTTGTATGAGTCTCCTAAACTCAGGCTGTAAATCAGCTACGAGTTAGGCAAAATAAACCTTTCACAACAAAAGTGATGGTGGTTTTTGTACTGTTTTCTTTGCAGTGTGGGGGTTTTCCACATACTCGATTTTTTGTAGATTTTTTTTTTTTGGTTTACAATGCTCAAGGTCATAGGTTACAAAAGTGTATTTATTCCATGCATGCTCTGTGCCCTTGAAATATTCATGCACATGTCTAAGCATTTGCAGGTTTCACTACCACTTGAATGTATATACTAACCTCTCTCCTATTTTAAGTGCTTATTGTGCATCTCTTTAAAAAGTGCTGTAAAAGCAAGTTTCCTGATTACAGTCCTGGCCTTAGGGCCAAAAAAGTAGGCCACCGGATCAGGGCTGCCCATTACTACCTTTCAGTACAGTCTTAGGATTTTTTATTTTATTTTATTTTATTTTGTTTTGTTTTGTTTTGTTTTGTTCTGTTTTGTTTTGTTTTGTTTTATTCTCCTCTCTTTCTGTGGACAGGGAACATGGAAGGAGGCCTTGATTTATCCGAAACCTTATTATGAGGCTTCCTGCCCTTGCCAGGCTTTCTGTTACATTTTTTGGTTGCACGGCTTGGTTTCAGATGCAGCCCTGAAGAGACAGGAAAACTCACACAGCTTCTCCCCCATCACGTGTGCTCCTGCGCCCGGGTACCAGCAGGACAGAGCCATGGTCCTCCTCTCCAGACTTGTAAACCATGTGACAGGAGAACCTCTACCCCTTTTGGCTTCCTTACATAATTTATTATTTTAATATTAATTATTACATTTAAATAGATTATCTTACCATTAAAGCTTTCGTATTTCTAAAGGGGCCTTCCCCAAGCAGGCTGCTTGCAAGCACGGGTGGGTTATAGCCACCCTCCCCTACCGGCGCCGCCGCCGAGTGTCCTTGCCTCCCACAGCAGCCCGTGTTTAACGCCCGGGGCTCACAGGAAAGGTCACT
Organism: Crypturellus tataupa; assembly: GCA_034781795.1. Taxonomy (NCBI): domain Eukaryota; kingdom Metazoa; phylum Chordata; class Aves; order Tinamiformes; family Tinamidae; genus Crypturellus; species Crypturellus tataupa. The sequence goes on from JAWLRI010000833.1 coordinate 5,257,071, forward strand.
GGGTCGCAGTCAGCGGCCTGCAGTACACGGAAGGTCAGGCCGCATCATCTGAGAGTCATCAGCTATTAGCATCACGGTGACTGCTGCCGCCACGGCCACCTGCTAGCAGGGCCACCACCTATTTACCAGTTCAACCTTCGCTAGCTCCAAGAGCTCTCGTCGTCCTCCTCCGCTCCCGATCTCATTTCATTTGGGTCCTAATTCTCCATTCACATCCCAACGCTGGCTTCAGCGTGGCTGCTTCTCATCCGCGCTCACGGCAGGAGAATTGGGCCTCGAGGCCAGCCTGTGATATAGCATCGGCTCACGCCTATGAGGTAAGACACCTAAATATCTCTCAAGATATGGAACTGGGCATTCTTCCCTCTTTTTGGCTATCCTTCCTTCTGCTAGGCCACGGATTATTTTAGACTTTTGCATGTATACGTTATTCTAACTGCAGCCCGTGCGGCTACGTTGCCATTAGCATGAAGCAGGCGGCAGGGTTAGAGCAGGCCCTAATTATATTGCAGTCTAATAGGGAAACAGATATGTCAAGTGAGAGGTCAGCAGCATATTTTCGGAGCACGTCTCAAAGTTCACCCTGTGCGCGCCCTTTCCTTTTACTAAAATATTTATAGTTTGTTTGTTTTAAACTGGAAATATCCTTTCTGCGAGTTTCTCCTGAGAGCCATCGGGGACACGGTCAGTGTGCAGGACCCAGAGGTCGGTCGGTAACCAGGAGGGCAGTCTGGACGCTCTTCTTTTTGAGACCGTCCCCTATCATGGCTCCGCACGGCGCTTGCTTCAGAGCCGGCTCCATCCCAGCTCTAAAACCGCTTGTGCCAGATCCGCGCGCAGCCGAGAGCGGCCACGGAGCTGCCCCGAGCCCGCCGCCCTCTCCCACTCCCACAGGGCCCCAGCCGGCCGCGTGCCGGGAGCTGCCCTTCCCAGCACGGCCTGGTAGCGCCGCCCGGCTCTAGGGGAAAAGAAACATGGGTTAAATCTCTCCCGGCCGCAACTGGGAGCAGACCTGCCTCTTACGTACCCCTACTGAGTGCCTAAGCGAAGCAGGCCTACCCCTTGCTCCGAGCACAGCTTGCAAGAGGAGAGGGGCCCTGTTGAACAGGAAAGAAGAACCCAAAGCCACGGCTGGGCCTGTGGGGCTGCAGGGATGGAGGTGCCTGGCGGAGCGCTGCCCCGCTCCCGGCCCGCTCCACTTGGAGGGCTGAGGGCTCCACGCAAGACGCGTCCTGCTCCCTGCGGAACGGCGGCCAGCGGGAACCTGGGCCCTGCCCTCACGCATTCCCACGGCTAAAGCTGTTCGGGGCCTCGGGTGCCCCCGAGCCCCTGCCGCAGGTTTGCGCTTCGCAGTAGCAAGAGCAATTATTAACACGAAAGCACGAAAACCTGTTTTGCTTTATCCTGTCATGATACAAGTGCACCACCGCCAGGGACGACTCTCTTTTAGAAAGCAGTGGGAAAATGTTTAGACAAGAGAAAGTCTCAACGCCCCCATAGCCATCTAATTTGAACTTGTAATTTGACAGGACTGTCTCGTGAACGTTTTCTGTGAGCGATTTGGCAAAGTTTAGTACATCTGGTATACAAAGCCCATATTGCCACCCCTAAATACTGTTTTGTTTTGAGTCTTTCTGGAAACATCGAGTTTGCGTTGCTGTGAAAATGAAATGCATACATTAAAAACAAAATTCAGCTCCTCCATGAAATATACTGCCTTATTATAAAATAATAATGTGACCACGTTGGCACGTTATTTATCTCGGCTTGTACTCAAGATGTTAGAGTAAGGACTTCTCTCCAATTGCTGCAAGATTCAGCCACTCAGGCGGGTAATCATGACATGAATGTTTAATTATGCCAAGTTTGGTATCTACATGCTTTGTAATACACCTTCCCTATCACGTGGCAGCAAGTCCCTTAAAATAAACACAACAGTAGTTTTATTAGGTGACTGAGTGGTTAATAGGATTTTTTTTTTACTCTATGCATGAGTGAGAGAACTTGAAAATCCTGACCTTGAAACACTTTCACGCATGCTTAATTTTAATCACGCGAGTAATCCCAGGGGTTCCAGTCCTACTAATATGTTTAAGCACATACATAGGTGTTACAGCAGGACTGGGCTTTAGTGAAGCACAAAACTTAATGCCTGTTTTTTCAACGTTAAAATTAACAACTTGACAAATTCCATTTTCGAAGAGAAGTCATTATATGAAGCATATGACAAAAACAAACTTGTATCTAGCACTTTAAATGATGTATTAAAAACACTCTTTATAAATATAATCCTGAACATTTCCTAGAGGCTCAGCTTCCCTTCAATTCTGCAGGGAAAATAAAATCACAGACCTCTTCACGCAGCTACACGTCTTGCCAAGGCACCATGCACTGTAGTCATGCATCCTGCTCCGAGAGCTTTCCGATGTGCTCGCTGCCAGCACGGCACCAGCGGTGCTCCCTGTAGACCTTCGGGAGCATAAAATGTGTCAAGACCTAGCGCGGGACCTCGTGGAAGCAGGTCTTTGCAGGAGGGATTCTGAGGAACAAAACTGCCCAATTCCGTTCTCCAACACCTTTTCCCCCTATGTCAGGAGTTTCCTCTCGCATAGCAGAAGAGTCAAACTCTCAGCTTCAGAAACCATTACTTTGTGTGTTTTCTGCAGAGCAAATCTGTCCCCCGGGGCATCTTCCCTGCCCGCGCCGCCCCACACGGTTCACCCGAGGGTCTTTCCCTGCATGACTTCAGCTCTCCAGGACTGCCGTTCCTCACCCATGTTAACCTACCCCTTGCCTGCCTCTAAACACAACCCCAGGAGCTATTGCCGCTGCAAACAAAAATATTTGCAGTTCATCCAAGGACTTCCTGGCTATTTCCTAAGAGAGCTGGTGCTGCAAGTGAGCCCGTTTGCCTCTGCCGCAGGGTCAGTCTCGCGTCCACCGCGATGCTCCCAAGCCCCTCGGCAGCCGTGGTACCAGCAGCGGCTGTGAGGGGTTTGCCTGTGGTTCTGTTCACAAGGGTGTACAGGCCAAATCACGTCACCTGCTGTGCATCTGGAGTAATGTATTATCGTCAATTTCCATAAAGCTATTTTTTTAACAGAAAAAAAAATCCCTGAACTCAGTTATGGGATACTCCAAGATCTCCCCACATTAATATCAGTTAATTTTGCTCTAAGTCAACATATAAACTGAACCTTGGTAGATCTATTTCTATTTGTTCTTTAAAATTCTAATTCTTTTCTATACTGAATAAATATCTAAAAGCATTTTGATTTTGAACTCAGCTCACAAAACAAGCTAGCAGCAACAAACTCAATTAACCAGTACAGGTGAACAGTATTTACAGGGTTTTAAAGCTGTGAAATTTGATTTTGCCAGTTACTTCCAGCAAACACTGCACATCACTCTGTTATTTTAAGTTAATTTGCAGAGCGTCAGGAAAGAACAAAGGTTAAATTCTTGGAATTTGCCCAGGTTGTAAGTCACCATGCGTGTGCTCAGAAATGCTCATTTCTCCAGGAAAAAGAAGGCAAAAACTGGTGGGTTCCCAGGTGCAGCTTCCCTAAACATCGGCAGGAGGAGGAAATTCCTCTGGAGTCAAGTAGCGAGGCAGGAGCTGGAAACGCAGAGCACTGCAGGGCTACGGCTTTCAAGAGTGCTCAATCAAGGAGATGAGAAAAAGTTTTACAAATATATCCTGCTGCTATAAGGAATAATCTGTAGTAACTGAAGCTGGTCTTGCAATAATAGTTCATTTTCTTCAGCAATGAGAGACAACTGCTGGTAGGCAGAGATACTGACAATTAAAAGCAGTGGAGCTAGATGTAAACTCGGCTGATGCATCTGTGCAGAGGCACAGCAGGCTGTGGAAGTGCATGTAGCTCCTGGGTGTGTTTAGAGCAGTAACTCACAGCATTCACAGTGAATCTGTGACTGCCTAGTCACAGATTTCAGTAAATCTATGCCTGCTGAGCTGCGCTCTGGGATATACAGCTCTGCCGATGGGACTTGGATCGAGTTGTGGCTTTATTTTGTCTGGTCTGATTATTTTATCAACCAGGGGCACACACATCCATGCCGATCACTGTGCCAGCAGTTGTATGACAGCAGCAGCAGAGAGAATGGGAAACCTCCAAGCCTTGAGCCTCAGCCTCTCAGCAAAGTGTAGTATTGTCCCCAAAAAGATAAAGCTGCAACCCTCGGCCACCTACAGCTCCTCCGGCACATTTGGTGCTCGTCAAACCCTGCAAGGGTCCGGGTCGATAACTGGAGCCAAGTGTCTGGCTCGGAGCCCGAGCAGTTTTTCCGGTGAATTAGAAGATGGGGTGCAAGTTGGATTTTTTTTTTTTGAATACTTTGCACATGTGTCATGGAAAACATGCTTTCTAGTAACAGCTCTCATGCTATCAGCCTTTTTTTTTTCCCTCTGTATTTCACTCTCTTTCCTGTTTCTGTTATTGTGAGTATTAAATAGGAAAGCTGTTAACTGATTATTGTCAGTTTTAGAAGGACTAAGTGAAACTACAGTTTGTGCTAGTATCTTAAAACCAGGCATCTAGCTTGAACAGGCCAATCCTGGGAGACATCAAGTCTCCTCAACATTTTTCAAACCAACAAAAACTGGGTTCTCAGTACCTTGTAAGGCCTCCTCTAAAGGATATCTGAGAAAAAAAAGATGATTTTCTAAATAGCAAATCTCCCATTTTTGTTCAAAAGCTACTTGTAAACCAAAAGGAGTCAGGAGAAAAAAAAATACTAGTTCTCAAACTCTGTTAAAAAATCCTGTGGCAGTACTTTTAAAAAAACTGCAGGTAACACTTGAAACAAGGATCACCATGAAGGTTTTAATTTGTTTTTACATTTTTTTTTCCTTACAATTCATATGTTTTGTAGATACTCCTTTTTGGTATTTATTTAGCATATATTTATCATAGCTCTTCTTGATATCATTCAGACAGGTGTTTTTATTACAGAGAAAGCATACTCCCTCGTGGCAAAAGCACTCAGAATTGTCTTATTCTTACTAGTTTTCTTCCTGTGTATTATTCATACATATGAGGTTCAAAATATTTGCAAGATGACCTCATATTTTTTGTTGTTGCTTCCTTTTGTGCTTTTCCTTGCTGAGAGGATGTGTGTCACTTGCATTTTGAAGTGAACTTTGGTAAATACAGGCAGTACTTGACAAGATCCCTGCTATCGCTTGAGCACGACTTTTCCATAAATATGCAAGTGGGAAGAAAACTATGAAGATTTTTTGGGTGAACTACCCACAGGATCAGCCCTACCGCAAGCACAGCAGAACACTGGTTCTGGATCCCTCTCACAGCTTCACATCGCTGTACATGACCTAGGGCTCCAAAGCAGGGTAATTGTATTGTAAGACTTTTTAATTCCCTAACTTACTTCAGCTGTTATCAGCAGCTGGTTACTTCAGCTAGCTGATATGCCTTGGTGTCTTGTAAACATTCTCTCTAGTATTGTGCATTACTCATAGTTTGAAAATCACTTTGACTCCTGTAACATAATTATGTTAATGTCAAATGAGTCACAGAGAAACAGAAAACCTGTATCGGAGCTGCACCTAAGTGCCAGTTTCTGAACACTCTTGTTGGCACGGTAAAAGTAGGTCAGGGGGACCGGGGGGGAAAAAACAACTTTCATTTAATGAGTGATGTGAAATAATGATAATGACTCATAAGGAAGCTGGCATGACAATTAAATTCAGATTCTCTACAACATAAAATTGTTAAGAGAACAGACTGCCTGATTATTTATATCAGAGTGAGAATGAAAAATACTCAGTTTTAAAGAATTATTTTCCCAGGAAAACTTTGCAGATATCTTACATGCAAACAGCTTCCGGTATTCATTATTTAGCTCAAACTCTGAAAGGAACTTATTTAAACAGACACCGTAATTAATTTACATTTCAAAGTCAATTATCTCCTCTTTTAATTTTAACTCTATCTTGTTAGTCGATACAAATGATCGTAAAGGGAAAAAAATAAGCTCACTTTTTTGATCATCACTGCAAAAAGCTGGAAGCTCTTCAACAAGGCTAAAGTTCTTGCAACACATTTTGTCCTAACTTAAAGCTGTTGAAAGCTTTAAGTAAAGGTAGACCTTGTTCCAGAATTAAAAAAGAAAGGAACATCTGTGGCACACTGGCTGTCTCACCCGAAACAGTGGCATTTTTTTCCTGTCATATACAAAGGCTGGTTACTATGGCATCTGCCTACCAGTATTTTACATGCTCAAACATACATCAATCTCCACACATACCAGCCTGATGAATAAGATATACCACCGGAATGTAAACGAAGGCATTTGTTTGGAGGGTAGCTTTTTTTTTTTTTTTTTTTTTTTTTTTTTTATGATAGGAGTTTTAGTATTTTAATAGATCCCACTGATCTATCACAGAAAAGAAAAAAAATGTCAAAGCTAGATAACAGACAAAAAAGTACTCAGGTAACAAAACACAGAAAAAAAATCACAGCACAACATATCAAAAATACCTGTTTATAAACAAGCACATTTACATTTACATGAAAAGTGAGAGAAGACTTACATTTCTCCCAGAGCTACATCTCCCTCTGAGCATTGCCCCTTCATCTGCTGACTTCTCATCTCATCCCTTCTGATTTTTCTGTCCACTTATGCTAGAAACCCAGTTAATAAATTAAATCTCACATGCCCCATAAGAAACCAACTGTTGTTACTAAATTGAGTGGGAATATAAGGTCATGCCATAGGTGACTAAGTACACCCTAGATTTCTCTGCGAGCCATGATCTAAATATGACGCCACAGCATCATCTCGACCTTACGGTGAGTGAGGGGCTTTATTTCGGAGCACATCCCCTGCCTGAGGATAACCTACTATGGACAACACCTGCAGCCCAAAGCTCTCCACGCTGCTGAGCCCTAGCTGCTCGCATTTGATTTATTGCAGCCTCCCGCTTGCTACGAGTAATTTAATGAATCACTTGGAGAGCCTCGATTGCAGTATTTGGCCTTTCTGGGTTTCAGTTATGAAACAAGGGGGAAACACTGGGAACACTTTTCTCCCTCTGAAAAATGATTTTTTATTTATTTTTTCTTTGTGCACGCTTGCTCCACACGGGCAGACACACATTCCCGCTGTGTAAGTATCATCCAGCTGAGCAGCTTCTTGGGGCAGAACATAGGGATTTCCTGTGTTTGTCATATACAGCAGAACTGGGTTTCTGGGCATAGACATAGACCTTTAGGCAACATTGGGAAATAAAAGAAAGTGAAAATAAAAGTAAACAAATACATGTTTAACACATGAGTTTTTAAAATTGCGACCTTAGACATCAAAATGAGCAAATGAGCATGGCCAAATCTGCCATCCCTTTGCCCGCTGAGCCATCCGAGGGCGGCAGGCAGATGTCAGCACTTCAGCGGCTACCTCAGATTTCACCTAAATAACCAGGATTTCGCCCACCGAGGAGACGGCGCCCACAGCGACGCCGGCGGCGGCGGGCGCGACGCGTGCCGCGGCCGTTAACGGACGCTAATCGCGCCGGCGGCCGTTCGCGGCGGCCGTTAGC